>WOGR01004023.1:0-15181 GCA_015342045.1 Leptinotarsa lineolata | reverse complement strand
AACATTTCCTATGTCCTAACACTGTTTCTATCGTATTTGTAATAAATTTGTATCATATCTCTTTTTTCTTCATTCGTGAAAGCCATTTCTCGCCAAAAATTCAATGACTTGTACAATAACAAAATGTCATTGAGTGTAACAAATTGAAAGTCAAGTTTAGAAACACCAAAGTCAAAGCCTATTATGATAAGAATATTTTTTTTAATATCTCCATTTTTTCGAAAAAGAACGATAACTTATGATACATCATTGAAAAGGTAAAATCTGGTTCTAAAGTTGATGATGGTAGCCGGAAGACGAAACGTCGGATAGCAAATCTTAAAACATCATTATGTAGCAGGGAAAAAGTGGCAATATAGAAGTACAATTTATTTTCGAATCCTTCGAAAAATAATGCCAGAAAAAATAAAAATCATTTTTCAAAATTTCTGTTGTTTCCAGATATCTCCGGATACACTCGAAATTTCAGAACTTTCTCAACTTGTTGAATACTCTTCGTGAACAAGAAAATAGCAGGTTCAATACTCCTGACTGCTCTGGATTGAATGATTCCGTACAGTCTATCTCGTCTTATCTCATCTGAAAATAGAACTTTTAACGGGTGATGATCATCTGTATTGCAGAATTTGCGCAAAACTAACTGACTATTATAAGACAACAAGTATATCTGAGGCACCAGTCAATCTAATAATAACACTAGTAATCTTTCAACATGACTCAACCACAGACAGAAGCACAAAAATCTTACGAAGGTTAGGCATAGATTCACACTTCGATCTAGCAGACCGCTATCATAATCTTCATGCAGTCATTGTTCACTGTGGGTCTGGCGTTGAGTCTGGTCATTATTACGCTTTGGTCAAGGATGAAACGAATTGGCTTAAGTTTGACGATAGTCCTGTCACAAAATTTTCTGGTGATGTTTTGAATTCATTGGAGCCTCTGGAGACACCCTACATTTTGGTTTATGAAAGAGAGGACATTGGCAGGTCAAAATTTTCAGATGAAGTGGTGCTGTAAGTTTTTCCGGGTTTTCCTGCAGCTGAAAAAGCAAATGCGCCACTGGAATTGTTCAAGTCGCCCTGGAGCGCCAATTAATTATTTTTTGTGTTGATTCATAATTTTTATTACTTTTCAAATATTAAATAATTGATAACATTAAGGATGAAATGTATGGAAAAGAGAAGTATCATTTAGTTATTTTAGACTTATTTTTTTTAGACAGGAAACATTTCAAATAAAATTTCACTGAAAACATTGAATATTTTCAAGACAACCGTAGTTTGAAAGCGATAAATTATCAGAACAAAAAAACCACGCTGAGATGTATTGGGAGTATTTATTTTCAATATATTTCAGACGATGTAAATTCGCATTCACAATTGTGCAAAGAATGTTGTTTTTATTTCGTGCATAAAATTTGTGTTTTCATGGCACATTCGAGAGAATGTGCCATTGAAAAACACTCATTTCACACACTTTATACAAAAATAACTATTTTTCTACAAGTGGAAAATGAAGACAAAATAGTTAACTCTTGCGTTTAATTTGATAGAGCTTAATTTGGATGATATCTTGTTGGTAGATAAATCGAAGAGTGAATTGTCAGTAATTTCTTAAAATCTTGAGAAAATTGTCTAACGAATTACTATTGTTTGACAATTTAATATTGTTAAAATTAAAAAGTTTCTACTTGTATATTACACAAGGAGTTGCTTTCATAATTATATATTGAATTCTATATAGTAAGTAAATTCTATATTGTGATTATAAATTTCAACACAAAATTGGAACGAGCTCTGTCTAATGTTTCACATACTGAAATATTTAAATTGCGATATATTAGACATGAAATAAAATATAGAATGTGATGTATTCATAGGTTGAGATCTGACAAATTTTAAGAAATTGACCAAAAATCGTAAAATGGGGTTCCATTTCAGTCGAGTAAGAAGGTAAGTCGTTCAGAGCAGTAGCCACGTCGTGAAGTTTTTATTTCCTCTGTCCTTGTCGGACACAGAATTGTTTTTCAGATGCACAAATTAATGACGCATAGTAAAGATTCATTGATCTATATTATTTAGAATATTTTCCATAATGAGTAGGCACTGTCGAGGCTCTTTTCTTATCTCAGGATGAAATGAGAAATTAAATTTGACTCATACTATACTTTGTTTCATCTTCCGAATAACTTTTATGTAACTAGATTCAAATACTCTCTTTACTAAAAAATACATTTATTTGTCACCGTATTCATACAAAAATATACAAAAATATATAAAATATAACATACATTTATATTGCACTATATTTACAACATGAATATGAAACACCTTTGATGAAACTTCAGAACCCTCTTAAATCATATACGGCGAACTTTTTTAGTCTTTTCTCACATGATTCCCAGTTTCATCAAAAACGTCCCACTAAATCTCAATTTGCTTCATTGAACAAACCGAAAGTATCTGTAACCGACGTCAAAAGTTAGTCAAAATTGTTAACAAATATGTCTAAATTTTTGGCGGCAATTGCAGATATACCAGCATCACCATTCGTTGTTGAAATGTAACGACAAATGTTTTTCTTCAGTCGTTACAAAAGTGTCCTAGGAAGCTTTTAGTATGGGCCGGATTTGCCTGGAGGGCCGTAGCTGGTTGATACTCCACCACCAGTACCACCTCCAATGCCGCCTCCAATTCCTCCTCCAATTCCACCGTCAACTCCTGAATAAGATTGCAAATTAGATTTAATTTTTATTTGAGAATGACTCTGTTTGTTGAATTTATGAAAAGATATTATGATTCAAATTCAAATAAATAGTTATAAACACTTTTTCAGAAAAAGTGAGAGAACTACCAAAGACGAGATCGACAAAATAATGCCACTGACTGGCATTTAGAGATTGTGAAGACATAAAAATATTAGAAACTGCATTTATGTCACATGGCTTGTTAAACAACACAGTTTATCGCTGCTCTAGTCCAAATATTATTTAGTGGCATTTTTGGAAGGTTGCTTTTGAAATTTTATAGCTTGATATGAATTTTGACATTCTAACGAATCTGTAAAATACACTCACCTCCTCCAAAACCACCGCCTGCTCCTCCTCCGAATCCACCACCAGCTCCTCCTCCGAAACCACCTCCACCGCCGCCGCCGCCTCCGGCTCCACCTCCGAAACCACCTCCAAATCCGCCACCACCACCTCCAGCGGCGGTCTTCTGAAAAAAATCGGATTAGATCACTATAGAAAAGGAAATAGTTCATATCTGAATTAATATGAGGCATGAGAACCATGAAATAACTTTTTACAAGTACTGGATTACAAGGCTTTGTTTTTAGTTGAAGGAAATGTTTGGTTTCATGTTGTATTTTCTGAAATCAATGATTGGGTGAATGTCAAATGATCTCAAAAATCAATTGAAGATTTAAGTAACTCTGGGGTTGGGTTTAGTAATGAAGTAGATCATTAATGACTTTGAAAATATTGTTTTGTAGATTTAGGCACAACCACAAGTTTCTTCAAAATCATTATATATGTTTTGAGTTCAGAAAACTTACAGCATTTTTTGTCAGTCAACATGAATGAGAGAGAATGTGAGTAAATGATTCAGTAGAAATAGTAAAATGAGTAAATGATTAGGAAGAATACAATATTGCCTTTGAAACCTAAAATAATTTCTTGAGTAATAATGTACAACGCTTATAAACATTTGGAATGTATCGCGTAACACATAAATGAGTACTGCTAAATTAAATATGAAGACAAGATGTTGAAAGTAAACATTTGATGAAGACAACAAAAAAATCTATTAGTGAAGAGTACTACTTTCAGTTATTGTGTTTCCGTCTTAAGAGGATTCTTTGTAGGTTGCTAAAAATAAAATGTGATAAACGGTATTTCACGTAAGAAAGTACGCTCTCCTGACATAGACTAACTTTCTCTATTCAACAGATGATTAGAGAGAATTGTCACTTGAATGAAAGTACCTACAAGGATGATATTTTCGATGATTTGAAGTTACTGTGAATAAAAAAAGGTCTGAAAATACCGAATGAATTTGAAGAATTATCTAGTATTTTACTTTTTTCCTCTATATCGTTCACTAATTTGAGCATTCCTTCATTGCATTTTGAAAACCGTTTCAAATAATCAGAAATTGAAATGTCTCAATTCCAGTTGTCAGTTTATAAACGGATGTTGAAGAGGAGATTTATAAATCACCTGAGTTTTGTATCTGATGAAGTAGACTTCGGGTTTGCTTGGTTGTGTAGGAGCTGCAGTTGGAATTGATATTTCAGGTGCTTCTTCGGGTTTCTTGACCAAAACATAGACCAAAGTCTTTTCTTCATTCTGTGGTTGAACTGGAATTATCGGAGCAGTTGGTGTAGGTGCACTTGGGGCCTGAAAAGAATAAAAAATATTATTATAGTGTCAGTTTCATCTGAAAATTGAACATACTTTGATGAAAATAATTTTATAGTGCTTCTGGGCTTGTCCAACTTGGATAGGTCTCTGAGGTCTGAACTCTTCAGGCTCTGGTGGTGGCACATGGACATAGATATGTTTCTGGACAGTGGTGCCTCCTCCGAAACCACCTCCAAATCCACCACCACCGCCTCCACCGCCGCCTCCTCCGAAACCTCCTCCAATACCGCCGCCTAAACCTGTGAATAACAGAGGTCAAGTGAAGTGTAACCGCTAATATATTTAAGTGGGATGATTCGATTATGAAATATTTATTTTTACTCACCGCCTCCAAATCCACCTCCGCCGCCGCCTCCGAAGCCACCACCGCCTCCTAATCCGCCGCCGCCTCCAAATCCGCCTCCACCTCCAAATCCACCTCCGCCACCGCCACCTAAAATTATAATTCAAATGTATTTCACATATTCAGTTCGGAAAAAGCTAAAGATAGATCTTTACTACTTCATTATAAATAAAAAAGTGTTCTTGAACAGATTTGAACCGAATGAAATTTATTACAAGTTCCAAAATGTTCGTAATTGATAGCATCTTTATTATTAACGAGGGATCGCTAACGCCTCGCATCTCATAGATATGTCATGGATATTTTGACCAAAAGTATACCTAGTAGCACTGCTTTCAATTAGATTTCAGAGTTCTGAATCAATAATCACCAATGATGTGAATACTATTACGGTACATTGATCGGATAGTAATTTCCACAAACTTTTCAACAAACATCAATAATGTCCAAAATAGTAATACTCAAATATTCATTCACTTCATCAGTTATCTCATTTTTGATTTACAGAATTTCCTGAACTGTTGATTTAACCCAATTACTTCTTCTACGACTTATTGGGATCAATAAAAACTTCAAATATTTTTGTCATTTTCAAGATATTATGAAATAATTATTGTATTTTCCGTTTCTGTCGAACTATTGAGTTTGAAACTTTTCATTTTCAAGAATTCTTCAATCTTGACCAACCCTATAATAGGCCAAAATTCAAAAACGTTGCCTCGTTTTTTGCGAGAGTTACCACAGAATAAGAAAAATCATTTTCCGTCGTGATATATTTCACTAAAAGTAACTAGAGAAATATCTCATCAAATAAAAATGTTGTGTGTGTATGAATAGACCCTAAAAGTCTTCAAAAAAAGTTAAAATCAGTTAGTGGTTTCTGAGTTGGACTGAATGCTCAAAACCTGTACAAATAATATGAATGATCTCCAACATTCAGTGTTGATGGCGATCCCTTAATGAATGTTTTGAATTGTTCTTTCCACACGTATCTTTTGGAATTGGTGATTGAGTTTCATTGAAATGTCGAACTAGTTCCTTACCTCCTCCAAAACCTCCTCCATGTCCTCCTCCAATGAAGCCGCCTCCACCGCCCGATGGAGCTCCATAAGAGCTAGATGGAGGACTATAGCTGTACCCAGCTTCAGGTCTTGCACTGGCTAAAGCCACCAAAGTGGACAGCAACTGAAAATAATATAATGAATCAGTACTGAAATAAAAGTAAACCGATTGACAAATATTTGTGATATTCACAAAATTCTTTTTTCAATGGTATTGAAAAAATAATTTGAATACCCATGTTATATCGAAACTGCATAAAATCAACACCATTATAGGAATTCGTTGTTCTAATATTTGAATTTTGTTTGGAATATGGAACATTCATTTTAAAACTGTATGTTACAGCGGAAAATAACAACACTTGTGGTATGAATAACAAATGCTCAAAAATATTCTTGAAAAATAACGCTTTGGATATGAAGCCAATGATTTTATTTTGTATTCTCGTAGCATCAAAAGTTATTTCTTATGTTTGCATTGGAATTGATAATCTTGGAGAGAAAGCACTGAATTATTTTGAATGAATCAGCAAATTCTATTACAACATTCAAACCAGGCTTCAATAATTCATGTCATTCTCTCAAGTTTGAGGTCACTGCTTATTCTTCCCATTCATAAAGCAATCAGAGAAATGATCCAAATGAATCATAGTAAACTCACATCCATTAAAACATTTTAATCACCTGTAATAAACCTACATTTTCACTGTCAATCAACTCATTGTTTCATCATTATTTGTAATGCGGAAATCAGTGATTTCTTTCTTCAATTCTTCATTACTGAATGGAGAGAAATTTTCTCGTCGTCCGTGTGTACTCTCTGACTGAATATAAATTGTAGCGAATAGGATTACATGCTAATTTGATACAGTTCTCCAACTAAATTATATATTTTGCTATTCTTCCCATGAATCGACCTCTAGTCGTGACCCGATGAACATTCAAGAACAAACGTAGTAGAAAGTACGAAATTACTTTGCTGAACTCTTGTCAGATACTTATCACTATAAAGAAAGCTAATTCTTTGATGAACAGGAAGAAGGATATTTTCTATATACATGGTTTAGACACAGAAGAAGATTGTACACTTTTTTATCTGATAAAGAACTCGCTTGCGTATTGTTATGAAGAACTTTTATTATGAAGATTTTTATTAATTATAAATTATGAAGAACTTTCATTGAATGATTTAGTTCCTCGAATTTTATGTTGATTGTTTCATTTATGTAGATCTGACAAGTTCAATTTTCTCAGATTGTTGGAGCTGAAATTACTGGAAAACCAGTAAAAAATAGGGAGAATGGTTAACAATTTTCTTTTTAAAGTTCTTCGAATGCTTTACATAATCTGCAAAATGTTTGGTCTCTTTGTTGAAAAATCCCATCAGGGTGCTGATGTTGTACTTTCAGATTTGTAATCGTCTGTTTTCAATGTTCATCTGAATTTTCCAGACGTTCTACAATGAAATCCGTCTTTTCTTCAGTTCTCAATAGTGAAACGATCATCTTACAGAAACTGCGATTTCTCTCAAAGTGGAGTGAGTTACACAAAATGAATTTTTTTGACGTGATTGCGTATAATTTTTTTCTGATTCTGATTAATAATGTTTTCATTATTATTTTTCAAGCGATAATCATTATCATGCCTTGTAGAAATTTGACGCCTTTACCATTTTTTTTTTAAATTTAACTCGAGTGGAAATATCTAGAAAACTTTTCGAAATTTTTTTTTTTTTATGTTTACAGAAACTATGGCGCTTTGACACCTGCAACAATTGTAGAAAATGCCACTTCAACTACAATTCAATGCAAAAACATTAAAATAACCAAATCTTTCGTATCTTGGTTGATGCAGATATAAAGTCATTCCACCACCCAGAACACTTAAATTTGACTCACTTTTTTGATAATGCCAAACCCAGCCATTTCAAGAGAAGCAAATTTTCTGCGACAAATTTACATCTGAAATGATGGGTTAGCGTTATATAAAGTGGTAGGGATTATTATTTTTTGGGTGATTCAATTATTTGCTTCAAAGTATACAACAATATACATCATTTTCAAAATACCTGCGAAAAATTTACATTTCCGTTAACGATTCTCTCACGACACTCCATAAATTTGATCTCTTTCGTATTTTTTACGAATAATTGCAAGAACACTAAGTACGTAAACTTGGTGAAATTGTGCGAACTTTTTTGAAATAAAGATTGTATTGGTGAATCTCTGAAATTTTGAGAGAAGAAGGTATTCAAATGAATTTTCTCAAACTTTCATTTGAGAGCAGACATAGAAAAAAATATGTATTTCATAAATAGACGAAAAGTCTTCTGTTCTAAATACTTCTTTTGGATTTTTATAGGCATTTTGTTATATGTGACATTCTATTCGTTTGAATAAGAGAAATATTTAACTGTCCTTTGATTATATTCAGAAATTGTCGTTATGGTGGAAATAAAATAAAATATGAGTTTTGAATAATGAAACAAAATGAAACAAATTATTTGTATACGAGAGTTTGTAATTGATACTTTGTGAAACCATCTCCTTCAATTACTTTTTAATATCATTTCAAAAACAATGAAATGTTTGGATCAGAATTGTTTAAAAAAGAAATATTTTTTACATTAATTCATGAATTCATATTTTTATATAAGTCATAAATTCGAAAAGCCTGTCTATTCGTTACCGAAAAAAAATTAACGAAAAAATTATTTTTGAAGTGATTCAATTATTTTCTTCAAAGTATACAACAATATACATCATTCTGAAAAGTCCTTTTTCGAATAAAATTTTAGAATTACAGTTGTCAACTCATCCTAGAAGTAATATAATGGTCGATAATATTAAACTGAATAAATCGCTTCTGCAGATATATCAGCATTACCAAAACAACCCGATTGTATCATCTTCACTTTCAATAAAATAAACAATTTATACGGCCTCAATGACAATAGTATCCAATCACTTCGTTCACTATCACTTTATAACCGATTCAATGAAGCAAAATAAGAAAGAGTACTACGTACCACAAATGGTCTCATGTTGTTAATTCACTAACTATTGATCATATGATACGGACTATTCATCCCATTTCATTTAAATACTGTTTTCTCCCACTAGCTCAAGAAGATTCACACTGGAGAAGCATCGGTAAGCTTTTACATTCACTTCATAATAAGAAAAATTACTTTTACTATTTTACAATGAGGTCTAATTTTGTTGAAAAGTCAAAACTGTACATTTCAACTGCTGGGTGATTTACCTGTTTATTATTCAGTTTCACAATTTTTTATAGTCGTAGGAACAATTGCGGTACAGATTTGAAATTTAGGTGGAATTGTGTAAGAGTTATAAAAACACCCTTATGTTTTTATAACTCTTGTATTTGTCGTGTGATGAATATTATTATTCAGTTATCAACGATCCATATTTTTTTCAGTCGTGAGTAACACGTAACCATAATAAGGAAACTAATAATTACCAACAATCGAATGTAAGTGAAAAAACAGAAACTTTTGTAAATTAATACCAAAATACGCCTGGTTGTAACTTATTTTTGAAATTATGAAATACTGAGTTCAATATTAATATAGAAATAAATCAAATTAGTAGCTGTTTCTAATTTGAAAAAACTTCATTATATTATGTATCTAATAACTTTCCAGTGCAATATAGTTTTACTATTTCATTATTTGTCGGTTCATTGAGGAAAATTATAAAACTTGAGTGCGAGTAGGTATCTTGATTTTTTCAGTTTTGAACTTTACTCTCAAAAATAAATCAGATATTTAAAAAAGTTGATGAATTGAATTTATGAAAACAAACATACTGATAATAGTTAGTTTGAATATGATATTACCTGAATTAAAACTATTCCAATGAACTAGTCTTATGCCTCTATCTAATGGAAGCACCCTTGTGTAAAACATATTTTTGAATCGACTGGATTTTTTCCAACAGGTAGACAATATATTTTTCAGATTTTTTTTCTTGTAACTCTTTCAATAACAAACGCATTCCGGAAATTTTCGCATGAACCATTTGAAAAATGCGTGAATCCAGTGGTGTCGTCAGATGAAAGAAATGCTAGTATTATTTTTTTCGATTTTTATCTTTGAAAAATAATAGTAAATTCATGAAGTATGGTGTTCCAGTAGACTTCTCCAATGAATACCTGCTGAAAGAATATGAGTGAATATTTTTTAATGAACTCTCGTTTAGAAATATGGAAATTTGGAATTGATAGTCAAAGTGACAAAGAACACATATAGAAACAAATAGCAATATCAAACTACATAATACCTTTCGTTCCTATAGTACGTGGGCATACTTGAAGACTGGCTTTAAATCGAATTATCTAAATGAACAATTCGTTAAGGCCAGTCTCATCTCACCTACACAGTAGGTTTATGGACTGACACCTATCAGAAAACAACTACTTCCTGGCTAATACCACGAAGGGCGTTAGATTATATCCGATGCCCTGACAGGTGTCAGTGCAGGATTCTTCGCAGAATTAATTCCTGCATATGCATTTGGCGATACAACTTCCGGAATTGATTTTTAATTATTGGAACACACTTGCAGACCGGTTTCGGGTCGGTTCGATTTTTAATTATCGGAAATCATCGACTTCAGGTTAATGATATACACTACCTTGCACTGACGAGTGGCCAAACAGCCCGAAACCATTGTGGAGAATGAGAGGTGACGAATTTATTGGAACCACTCATTCCCAATCCTCAAGCAAATACCAATAAGCCGGATGTAGTCGCTCTCGATTATCAAAGTAACACGATATTGGTAGTGGAGTTTTTTGATCCGAGTTTAGCAAATGTCGTCCGAAAAGAGGAGAAAAAACTGTGGAAATATCAAAATTCACTCTTCGAATTCCGTAGACTCTACCCAGACCACTCTATTGAAATGTTTTTCTGATTATTTGAGTCTTAGAGGGAATGATACTACTCTCTGATCTTAAAATCATACTGACTGGCCTCAAAACTGCAGAAATCTTAACTGGACAAATACAGAAGGCTCTCTGTCAATCTCGATTCGTTAAATTACACGTCACAGGGCCACGATTCTCTGACCCAATGATCACTCATTCCATGGTTGTGAGAAATGATCATCGGTTAATAATTTCGGCACGCCTTTCGAAGGGATCGGAGATTTGGGTCCAGGGTCGACCAGCATCCACTTTTCAGGCGAAGCAATAAAAAATAATAATAAATTCATTCACACATTCAGATTGAACTTCCCATGTCCATTAAAAAAATATCTATCCCATTAATTTCAAAAATAGCGTTAAAAGCATTTTCTACGAAAATGCCTTTTACTCACTTGATGAATTTTTTCTAACTGATCTGGCTGCTTGATATCATTATTGTTTGCTTGTTTACTGTATACATTTTTTTATTTATATGATTATCTCCTACAATTAGATACTATTGAATTTTTTGTTTATGTTTTTTATGAATATTCCATATTTTATCACTTGATTTTTTTTCAACTCCCACTTTTACACGTTTTATATGACGATTTCCATGCTTGTAAAAAAGTCTCAGGAAAATGAAGTATTGTATTATTGAGTATTGTATTGTACTGTGTTGTAAAATTGTATTAATAAATTATCCTCAGTAATTGATGAAAGATCTAACACTCGGCAAACAAAGATTTTGGCTTTCTACTTCTTTATCTTGATAGAATAATTCAATGTTCGTATAAAAGTATGTGTTTCAAAAGTATTTTTATTTCGTGTGATTCACTGTTTATATGAAAGCACCTGTTTCGAAAGGGCTTTTTCTGAAAGTTACTTCTTTGCATGATCTGCACATTTTTGTATAGAGTTAACTTTTTTGAAATTGTTTGCTTCCTTCCTTTCATTGGATTACTCCCACATTTTTTGTGGGAATATTCCAAAACCTTTCTCAAAAATTAATACATCTTAAAAATATACTCTTCAAAATTTAAACGAAATTCTTTCTGCTGGGATTTAATCAAATAAGCGAATAAATGTCATTACTTACTGTCATCGATGACATGAGTAGACTGAACTCATTCGTCGAGATTAAGTCGTAATTTTATGAATGAATTGAGTGTTTTTTCTTATAATGTTATCCAAATTTGGTACTGAAGAACTGATGAGGCAACTGGCCAAACATCAAATGTCTACCAGTGACGATGACAGTGTTCCACGTAAGTGAAATTTTATCTGTTTCATTTACTATATTGTGTAGCAATCCTGTGAAAGATATCTGATTCAATTCCATAACACTGAACACAAACAAACTGAATAGAGAAACGTGTTTTTTGTATAATTCAGAATTCATATAAAAGTATTTGTTCCGAAAGTATTTTTCTTTCGTGTGATTCAATGTTTATATGATAGTAGCTGTTTCGAGAGGGCTTTTTCTTTCAGTATGTGTCTGAAAGTTACTTCTTTGCACGATCTACATATCTTTGTATAGAGTGAACCTTTTTGAAATTGATTGCTTCCTTTCTTCTTTTGTGAGATTCCTACATTTTTTAATCAAGATGGCGAAGTTGAAAGCCAAAACCTTTTTTTCCCAAAAATTAATCTCTCCTAAAATTATAACCCTTTCAATTTATCTAACACTCGTTTCGAACAAATTGGCAGTGCACTAAATATGGAAAAAAATTATTATGAATAAGTTCATAAGTGAAATATTGATTGATATTTGAAATTACAAAACAGAGGTAAAATGAAACAGTAACGGTAGCATATGGGGATAAAATTATAATGTACATGGACATAATTTACACAGATACGCATACAATGATCAATAAAATTTCTAAAATCATCAATTATTCCAAGAAGGTACTTAAACCGAGAATACAAACCCAACTACTTTTTTGGATAAATCGGTGAATGTATTTGTAGTGTATTTGGGAAAACTATCGTGTACGCTCCTGCACTCTGTTTCGAAATCACATTTGCTGCCAAAGCTTTTACCCTTGCCGACCATTCTGAAACTGTTTCGTTTCCCATTCTTATTCCAGTAAAAAAATTCAATCCCTCAGAAAATATTGACTTCACTGGTGCGAAAAAATCAAAGTTTTTTCTAACACTATAATATGTCATGGTGTCCGGCGCGGCGTACATGAATTTCGCAATAACACATTGGTTTCCTGGCTTAGTGAACACAAAAGAATTGCCTTCTTTTCATTTTCATCGTGATCTGAATTCGCGATAAAATTAAAAACTGTAAAGTTGGACAGTTTGTAATTGAATGAAATGCTTCTTGAAGATTATTTTAAGTTTTAATTCTGCTAGGATATTGTTGTAGAATTTGTGTGGTAGGTAGAGAAATATTTTCTGTGTGGTAGTTTTCATCATGAATGAAACAGTAAAATCGGGTATTTGTCATGTTCTATATTTGTGTGTTAGAAATTCATCAAACTGTTTTATCTTACAAAATTTATTACACTTGATGAGAAAATATTATTGTGTCAGGTCCAAGATTTTATATTCGAAACAGAGCTGATTCAAAGAATATCTATTAGGTACAGGAATCTTCGTTGAATCATTTTCAAATAACATGAATGTATTCTCAGTGATCTTCTCCATGCGTAAAGTAGTTGACTTTTCACTAAACCATAATAAAAATTTTTCATCTGACTAAACGGTATAAATCAATTGAGTCTACTGAACTTATATATACGTAATATTATTCTCAAATTGTTTACTATCAATTGCGATCTAGTCTTGTTTATTCATATTCTGATATTTTATATATAACCAAATGTTATCAGAGAAATCTGGAATTCTGTAACACTCTTATTGATATGCGTTTCACCCACCAAGTTGACTGACGTCTTCAAATGACGAAGTCTACGTCATTTCTGCTTGCAGATGCGGCATAAGTACACGCTGTGAATTTTTGGTATAAATAATACAGGAGAAAATTCTCAACCTATAGATATTCCACTCTCCGGCGAAAGCATATCAATGAAAATTATTGAATATACTTCTTTTTCTGATAGAATTATCAATTGAAAAATTCTTATCTTTGTCGTTTCTGATCATTCGTTTTTATTTAGCTTGGCAACATTACTTGGCGTTATGCTGCTATCGCGGGGAATCTCCCGTTAGAGACCTCGGAACTTCCCCATAGTAGAAAGCCAAACAAAGTATCGCATGCAGGCGCAGTCTCACTTCATGTCCCTATATCATAATTTCTGAAAGTATTTGATGTGACAATAAATTAAAAGTGTACCATAGTTACAAAATGATAACACGTATTTAATAAGTAGAAATTCGGATTGTGTCGTGAAGGAAAATAATAAAACCTGCGTTTATTTTATTTATCAAGAATAAGGTGTGAAGTATTTATACTTACACTTATATATTTTATAGTTTTTCTTACAAAACATTACACGATTAAAAGTTATGTTTCATATCTTTGATTTGTTGCGCTAAAAGCCACCTTTTTTCATTATGCGTATATATTGTATAAAACAAATATAACGTTAGTGAAAGTAATATTAGTAGTAAGTAGTTGATATACAAAGTAATATTATCATTTATTATATGCATCCAATTTTTTTTCGAACAAATTAGTCCACTCATTATAAGTTAATTATACTTAAGGAAAGAAACAAGTAACTACAAATATTATTATTATTTTTTTACGGGTTACGGATATAATTTTGGTGCATTCTTCATGATTCATCAATTATTTCAGGCTTAGGCACTAAGAGAGATAGAGATAAAGAGAGAAAATGGAATCCGGTTCAGCAAAAAGAAAAAGAAGATTTTTGTTTCTTTGATTAAAGTAAAGTGAGTAAATAGTCGCAGTATCAGTGACTTCAACTGGGATTTCAATACAGTGATCTAGACATATTTTTTTATTACTTTCGAGTAGGCTTTTATTTTTAATTTTGTTGTTTGATGTTCCAAAAAAGTACTCAAGTAAAAATTATGGTGTGTTTCCTAACAAATAAAAAAAATTTTGACTTCGACTATTTTTAACACGCCTATATAAGCTTCGGTTGTATCTATGTATGTAACGGAATCTTTGAGCATAATTTTGACCAATTTCCAGAAGTCTGATCAATTTGAAACTTTGCATACGTATCAAGGACCAATGACAATGCAATAATTTTGTCATAGTTTTCCATTATCCTTATAAGGACCGCCAGGAATGATAAATTCTTTTATAGATCCTCTGTAGTGGAGTAAAAAAGATAGAGCTAGCGCGCGATCTGCGCATGACTGCAGTTTTGGACTTACTCTTTCGCTTGGACACTCGGCACAGCACAACGGAGGCAGAAACGTTTTCAGGGTAGTTGCGTTCTGGACCAGATGGTGTGCACATGATTAAAC
>WOGR01004022.1:0-15184 GCA_015342045.1 Leptinotarsa lineolata | reverse complement strand
ACTTTCTTAACCGAGCATGAATTTTGATAATAAAATTCAATAATTTGCAAGCGTTGTTCATTCGTAATTCGATTCATGGTTAAATTATAGACCAAACTGAACAAGTTTGACAATGACACAAGACACGACTCACGCGTGATCTGTCAAAAACAGTGTTGTCAAAAAGATACCAGCAAAAAAATCACTTATTATAGAGTCTTCCAACAGGAACTTTCGAACTTTGAGAATTGATAACAGCCATCTTATTGAAGCTACATCTTTCAGATTTGATGTCATTTATTCAGTCTTGTTTTACCAAATCACCATGGAAGCATTCAACAACACGTGCAAATAATTGAATTGTTTTATCAAAATGGGTGTTCTGTTCGGGCAACCTACAGCTCGCTCCGTCCATTTTACGGTCGCCATAATCGTTCTACCAAGAGAACTATTCTCAATGTGGTGAATAAATTCGAGTTCACTGGTTCAGTAATCGACCAACAACCATACGTCACGAAACGTAAGATCCGTCAAAAGTCACTACAGTTTATGAGGTTGTGCAGGAGAATCCGAGGCAGTCGATTTCGTTTCGCATTTCGCAGACCACAACTTCACGAATTTTGCGTCGTGACTTGGGCCTGTACTTCTACAAAATTTAACTGTCCCAGGAAATGAAGGTGAACGACCATATACTCTGGAGCTCTGGAGCTCTGAAGCAGTTGGCAACTGATCCTAATTTTTATCGAAGAATCATCTTGAGCGATGAGAACAATTTCTGGATGAATGGGTTCGTGAACAAACAAAATTGTTGAATTTAGGAGACTACCCACCCACATGAGATCCAAGAGCATCCAATGAATCCCGATAAAGTCACTATTTGTTATGGATTTTGGGCGGGCGGCGTCATCGGTCCATTTCTTTGAGAACGACGTTGGCCAGGCCATCACGGCGGTCAACAACGAGTACTTTAGACCGATGATTACCAACGTCATCTGACCTGAATTGAATGATCTGGATTCTAACAACATTCGGTTTCAACAGGATGGCGCTACGTTCCACATAGCTCATCCCACATTGGATATTTTGTGCGAGCGATTTGAGGGCATGGTGAACTGACTACCTTTATCGTGCGAATTGTCTCCGTTAGCATTCAACTTGTGGGGTTTTCTTAAGTCGCAGATATATGCGAATAAGATACAAACCACAGCGGTTCTCAAAGCCAATATAACCCATGTCATCGGTCAATTTGACCTTGATCTATGCGCCAGAGTCATGGACGTTTCAGATGCTCAACCAGAGAAGCTGTAGCGGACATTTGAACGATGTTATATTTCACATATAATGGCATCAAAAGGTCTTTCAAACGAATTGAAAATGTCGATGATATCTCACACACACACACACGTCATTTTCATTATTATTTTCTTCTTATTATTTTTCTCCCCTTTCCGCTTCAAGTGTTCAAGCAGCATCTCTTGATTGTTTTCCTTTTTACTATCTTATTCGTCTAAATATTTCCTCAGCTCAGCTTTTTCTTTCCTAATTTCAGTGAATAGCCTTTGCGTACCCCTCTAGTATGATTCATGAATTTTGAGGAGTCTTTTTCAGCTCTCTTCATCAAAAGCAGACGACTCAGATAAGTTTGAATGCAATTTAATCAAAAATTAACTGTGTGTTATTTGTTCAAAGGGCCGACCAAGGACGAGGTTTGGAGATTCTTTCGAGAACGACTCCCAAGAAAGTTTGGAGAAGAAGAAGAAAACCTCTTTCATCCCTTCGAGAAGTTTAGCTTCAGCAACACGTATCATCAATCAGCATTTGTTTGGGCTTCAGAATTTAGCAGCCAAAGCTGGTGAGAGATGATTCGTTCAAAAAATATTGTAGTTTTCAATTCAATCAATGAAGAACTTCACTGTTTAAGAACTCTTCCATTCGAAGAACTGCGTTTATTTGGAATAAACTTCCCAAGGACGTTTTTCCAAATGAATTGATTCTCCAGCGATTCAAATCCAATGTGAATCACTACTTTCGCACAGGCACCGCTCTTAGAGAACCTGTAAGATTTTTCTGTAGTACTTGTATTTCGTTCACTACATACCCTGCATCGACCTCGCGGACTGAACGCACTGTGAAAACCTCAAATAAACATTTTTAAAATTAAAATATCTTAAAGTGGTGCACAGCAATATTTTTGGAACGAAGGTGGCTATCGCTTGTAAATTGTAATGAAGGTGTTCTATTGAAAACCAGGAGTTATCAAATTTTTCTAATTTGAACTTGCCTAGTATGAAAAACATCACTCTACCTCACTAACCTAATTTCTTACACATATAGATGAAGCGTTCATTAGTAAGTACTAGCTATTCTGAATTCAAGACAAAATAAAATTTGCTCGGAGTTTATTTCTGAATTTTTATAGCTTTTGTGGAAACATTCAAAATAGTGGAGTTCTCTCTAATTACTGTTTACTCTCAGAGGCGGTAAAAATATCAAATGAAAGACGAGAAGATTCTCAGTTCATAAAACACATCTAGTCAAATGTTGAATTGCGCCAAGCGACAGAACATTTTCATTTTTTTTTCTGCATTATAGTCTCATTAATAGTGTGCGCACTGTGCACATGTTTTGTACTATTATAAATGAACAGAAAAGTCAGAAATATAAGACGTGAAAAAAACTAATAAAAAGAGTATATTCTCATTGCAATTAATATTTTGTTGAGAAGGACAAGTCTATTGATACATAAAATTCTGATATTTCACTGAGATATTCAGGAAGTTCCAATATATTATACTTTGCATTATCAACTGCAAACAATATACCTGTCAATAGAAATAAATATCTACATAGGGAAGCATCTGCCACGCACTCAATACAACGATGACAGCAATTAGCACCTAACTTGTTTTCGACTCTCTAGTTCATCCTAGGCAGTGTTTCTTTCATATTGTAGATATCACTACAGAAATTTGAAAAAAGGCATTTGCAGTTGAAGAGAGGAGACTAAAGTTAGTAACGGAAAATCAGATATGTATAATTTGACCGATAACGCTTGGACTACACAACGCTCCGTCCACTTCGCAGCGTTTCATGAATGATTCTTCAGGTCATGATCTGGAGCATTTGATATGGATCAAAATAAGTTACGAGTTGGCTCAGTAAATGTGGAATCGTTGTGATGTTGTAAAATTCGTACATTTTTGTGCCCTGTTATATGCAGGATAGAATTTGAAATTTATTATAAAGATCTACTCCAAGAGATCAAATAAAGAGGAATGTGATATACTCCTCTTTATTCATTTTATTATAAATTCGATATATATTATATTATAACATATATCGAAAGACTTGTCCTATTCAATGAGAAAATTATAGAGCGTTTCCTAATTTGTTTCTCATTTCTTTTTTTTTTCATAGTAATTATTCAATGCCTTTTTGATATTAGACACAGATAGAGCCGAATCTATATGGTTTCGTCTTACTAACAAAATAAAAATAGCTGACACTCAGATACCTTTACTTGTTGCGTACTCAACTATTGTTTTTGTCCTCTTGAGACCGATCCGTCTCTAGGAGATTTCCAGAATCGTTGTTAGATTCCCTTCAGAATCTGTATGCGACTTGATCATAATTCTGATTCATTATTGTCATTTGATTTGGGTTTCAAGGAAAAATTGGTTTAATGCTATTTGCTGGATTTCTCTCCCACGCAGAATTTTTTCTCAGTCATGTATAAACTCTCACAGTAAATATGGTTTGGATTCTTCATTGTTACGAGTTTTGAATTTTATGTAGTAACTACATTGTTTAAAACAATTTACAGCTTTACCCGACACGATCCTAAATTTCATGATTGAAATATTCACCCGCAGCATTTCGTCCAATTGCAATGATTGGTTGGTTTTGATATAATTTATATTCTGAATTTATATAGAATAAAAACTTTCATTCTCAGTGTGGATTTGAATTTTTTTCTGAGCAGGGTTTTATCTAGCAGCTACAGTGAAGTTGAGATAAAGTACTAGATTAAATTTTGTTTTCATGCTGCTGTAAGTTTTTTGCTATAGAAAATATTGTTATTTGTTTATGCTGAAGTATAAGCCTCTGTTTTTCAGTTATAATCAAGTTCTTGTATAGTCATGAGGACAAACATTCATTACAGGCAAAAATTGCGGCAGCAAATCTTCCCTGTCAGTGGATTCGATCGACAGCCGAACTAGCCCTCAGCTCAACCGCCGATCAAAGTCAATTCTAAAAAAGTCCGACAGCAGCGGCAACCGATGCGCTGATCCAGAGAGCGAACGATTGATCTCCGACAACATATCCGGCTTTGAAGTTTGCTTTGGAAACGAATACTCGCCGAACAAACGACTATCATCGCCTTTGACGAATCGAAGGGCAGCCAGCCAGAAAATAATCTCTAAAAACCTGCCTTCCTACCAGCAGGAGTTGGAAAGGACTCGGTTGCTCAAATCCCAGCTCTTTCTGCTGGATGACATCTACAGGGAAAAGCAGACTTGTAACGAGAAACGAGTGGACTCGAACAAGATGAAGGTTTGTGGGGACGGTATCAGTGAAGTGCCACTTTATATTTGTCCCCCACCACCTCCGCTAGATACCTCGCCATCGGAAGACACCAGGCTGCTTCTTTGTTCAACTGTAGCTTCTTCGCCACCCAGGCAGCCGAATTACTCCATATCCAAGGGACAAAATTCATCTTCGTAGCAGTTACAGGTGATTATGACAATTTTTCTTTTTGCTAAGGTGCATCCTGAGTTGATTCTATTTCACTCAATTCATAGATTTTTAGTCATCGAGTACTTCATCATTAAAATAATCAATGGATTTTCATATGGGTGTCGAAGATTAGTAATAACATGTGCTGAAAAGTCCTGGGCCTAAGAAAGGGGGGAGCGTTTTTTTTCAAAATTGGCCTAATTCATCAACGTAATATCCATCAATAGCCGCACAATCATTGCAGCGTCGCTGTAACATTTCAATACCTCTTTTGTAGAACGATTTATCTGCAGCCTCAAAATAGGCCTCTTCATTCGAGCGAATAGTCGTTGGGAGCCAAATCCGGTAATTATGTGGGAGCGATTTACCATTGTTTTACCAATTTACCATTGTTTTTATTGATTTGTGACACTGTGCGTTGTCTTGATGATGCAGCATTTCCTTTTTCTTCAAATGGAGTCGTTTTTCCGCAATTTCGGCCTTCAAACGGTCCAATAACGCCATATAATATTCACTGTTGATGGTATTTCCCTTCTCAAGATAGTCGATGAATATTACACTATGCATGCACATCCCAAAATACCGAGGCCATAACCTTTCCACCCGATTGTTGTGCTTTCAGGGGCTTTGGACACCCCAAGAGGAAGATTGAACTCTTAAAGGTGATCACTTGGTGATTGAAACACGTGACGGGGTGTTAAAAATAACGGTTTGGTATTGGGATGAAACTCCAGTAATATCAATTCCATTTGTTCTTTCATGCATTTTGAAATTGTTAAGGCCTTTTCAAACAAATTAGGTTCCTCAATTATACTAGGTATTATATCAGCTCATCAGAATACCATTTGGATTATATAATGCTTCAGTTACCTGGCAGCGTTCAATGATAACTTAGGTCATCATTTGGAGCCGCTCTACTGTATTTACTGAAACGGGCATTACGGTCAGTACCTCAGTTCTGATGGCATCTAGAAGTTTTCCAGAATCGATTGAGCTCCAGTGAAGATTCCTGCACTGACACCTGTCGGATATAATCCAACGCCCTTTGTGGTATTAGCCAGGGAAGTAGTTGTTTTCTGGAAGGTGTCAGTTCATTACCCTACAGTGTAGGTAGTTGTCCTGAACGAATTATTCCATTAGATGATTTGATTTTTGGCCAGTCTTTAAGAATGCCCACTGACTATATGTGAAAAGTCAACTAGATATGATATGAAATTATCTAGTCGCAGGTGGTTCGAACTTTTAAACACTCAAGAGTTCGAATCCTCTGGAACTTCCAGTCGACAGCGAGGCACACCATCACCACAACAATTCATCGCTGAAATTCATTAATATTGATATCAGGAAATAGGTAAATTTATTTTTCTTCTCCCAATGTTTTCGTGTGGGATATCACTCCACATTCAAAAGATTGAATATAAATACCGTTCACACACACAGTGCGAACGAAATTAACATCTTTTTTAAAAGAAGTTCAAGCAATATATGACCTCAAAAGGAATGAAAATAGATGATACTTTTTGAAACTCGATAGATTTCACTGAAACGTTCCTGCTAAGATAGAATTCCAGTGGATCTCGACCTGAAAATGGAGAAGGTATACAATAAAGGCCTTATCACCAATGCGTGAGAATCAATGTTATGTGATAAAAGCTCAACTAAAATACCGTAGAGAAAAATATCCATCACATGTATTTAATTGAAATATTTTAATACAATATAGCTTTTGTTTTTTCAGAAACTTGGATCATCTTTCTGCAGCAAAGGGGACAATTATGAATTGATTTTACACTTTGGATTTTTATGCATGGAAGCCTGCTGCATAGTTCGAAAATTAATGACAATCGGTGCAAAAAGAAGTGCTTTGTTGTTGTTAGAAGTTATTATTAACAGCGGTTGAGAATGTTATAGCCAGATTTGCAACAATGTTATATTCTAAAATACCATCATCTCAAACGAATTTTTAATATTTCTAGTGCTGAATCTATTTTTTGCAAAAAAGTGGCGGGTGCAGTGTGGAAATAGAAACTAAAATATAGCAAATAGACTTAAAGAAAATTCGTGACTCTGTTTCATAATAGTTTTGCAAGTATTTATAAATTATGTATAGAAACAAAATCCAAGCAAATTGGACTGTGGAAGAAATGTAGAAGAAATTGTTTTACGAGCATCAAAAATCCTGTTTGGTATTCATTGGGTACAATCTGATTCAGAAATATGTCAAAAGATTTCATTATCTCAATCAGTTCAGATTTTCACTGAAACTTTCCCCAGAGGAAATTGAAAAAATATTTAAATTTTGCGATAGGAATCACAAAGTGAAAGGAAAAACTTTCGCTCTTTCCTAAAGTTTGGAATGTTTCAGAGGAAGCTGACATTGCGAACTTATTCATGTAAAATATTCTGTTTCTTAATATTTCCATTTCTGATTCAATAAAAATTATTCTTGATAGAGAAAGCAGAAGGAAGTCAAGTCAATTTATCAAAGGTGTTTTTTCTACTGATGTTTTATATTATTTATTTTACAATCGTCATTGAATTTTCATACTGATATTTTGCGCACCAGTGTGTCAAAGTAGTTTCCGAATACTAGTCTTTATTATAAAACACTGGCTTAAATTATAAAATTCTTCTTCACACCATACTTCCAATTTATTGTATATTATTGCGTATTATAGTTTTCTTGACATTTCCGGCAATAATGTCATAATTGCTGCTTCCGCAGTAATTTCAACAGGATACATTCTTTTAGTTTTCAGTTATTTATCTGTAACACAGCAATTTCAATGAAAAATATTACTTTTTCTGCCAACAAACCACATTTTCCACCAAAAAACGAAATAATTTGTAATCAACCAAATTGTTAATATTCTAATTTTCTTAAATACTTATTTGAGACATATTTTGAATTGAGAATTAAAAAGTTTGAATTTTAGATTTGATCTACTTCGAAATACCCACTTGTCAAATTCATGAATGAATGTACCTAAAATAAAATATACTTCGCAAAAACGTTTTGGGAATAAAAATCAGCCGTGCAGTCAAAATTATGTAACGAGAGATGGTCTGTTTTTCCAAACTGTTCTTGAAGTTGCACTTTGTGTCAACTCAGGTAGCACACGGTTTCGATATGATATCTCAGTTTCATCATCAATTTTCACCTCAGGAATTCTACTTGAGAATCCCATGAATGTGACTCAGCTTCTCTGATCAGATAAGATTTGGAAGATATCCCAATTTCATCATAATTGACTACTGTAAAACGTCCCAAGTAACAGTATGGCGAACATCTGGCGCCCAACGTGGGGCGAACAACGTGGAATGAACAACTATTTCACAGTGATTCCGTTTATTTGCCGACTCTGGAGTTTGTAGATGGAGTGAAGATGAGTTGGAAAAAAATTCCTTATAAAAATATTTCACTTATTAAATTACCATAATGTCCTCACATTTTGCAAATTACAAGCTCATTACCGATAGATGAAGATAATTCAGTAGGAAGCAATACGTTCACCATGCTACTAATCGCCAGAACGACATAAAAAAGATGTAATTTCTTGTACTTATTATTTTGCCGAATCAAAAAGAACATTGAATATTCAAACCTTTAGATTTTGATAAATTAGGGGGTAGTGAGTGCTACACATAGATAGTTTGGCGACCGATCTTCTATAACACCCGCTTTACAAAAAACTATAAGCTATGTCACTGTATGACATGGTTTATATAAGTTCTAGTAAATAAGATTAATTTTTCACATTCGATGACAGCGGAGACAAAATAATTTTTTCGTGAAACTCAATAAACTATAAGTAATCGGAAACAAAAATCACTAGCATCGTAGGTGATAAATATACAAATAAGACAATCAATTCAAAAAAAGGACGTACAGTGTGGTACTCATGATCCTTCACAAAACATATTTTTGTATATACGAAGTCAATTCCAATGTCATAAAAACTAAATAGTTACTGAATGTCAGCATTTTATTTGTATGGCATGGGCGGCGTGGTATAATTTTTTTCAATTAATTTTATTTTTCATAAACCCACACGGATTTTTTCTGTTAGTAGTGAAGAGTAATGCCAAAAAAAAGTTTGTACTTACATGAGGATTGAATAAAAACTTAAGATTCATTATCTGAATTTTCAGAGCTTGAATCTGAGTTCGGGGTTATAATAATGGGGTCAATGGAAGGGGAATGTAATATTCATTTTCCTTTTCAATGACATGCTGGACACATTTCATCCATTCAACAGTGTCGTTTACTTCATTAATAACCGTTCGTATATTTCCTAGTACCGAATCACTATCTGTTGGAGATTGATCATATTTGCTGACTTCCTTTTTTACAGCAGCCCAAATCATCTCTCGATTGGATTGAATGCACAGTAATAGAAAGATCTAGACGTGTGACCATGTGCTTCGCATATCTTGTCAATTACATATTCTTTATTAAAGTTTTCTTTCGGAATTTCCATATTTTTACTTTACATGAAATGAATTTAAGAATGTCATCGTTCTTTGTGCTACTAGTGGAAAATTGGGTTTTGTACTCGAGAATGATAAGCCGCGTCGTCCATAACAATAACAGAATTTGGGGAAATATTTAGCGGCAATTGTTCATTAAATCACTTTTCAAAAAGGCTGGCGATCATATCTTCATGGTAGTTAGCAGATGATTGTTTGGAAGCATTAGAAACAAAACCCTTATTACTGCCTTCATGTGGAATGATAACCCGTTTACCGCGAGAACAAGGTTCATTTAGAGAGCACTCTTTAACATCATCTGCCCAACCATATATCACAACATGTGTGTCGAATTAAGTTTCATTAAGGTACACTATCTCTTCTTTGGATTGGTGACATTCCTTAATTTTTTCGTAGATACTGCTGCCGCCATGCTGCGATGCGAGATGACACCATTATGATCATTCTTTTATTCATTTTCGTGTACTTGAAGACACAATCTAGCGAAATATTACGCAGTGTGTCCAAAGATTTATATTCATAATTAGGATAATCCCGTAACTCACTACAAACCATTTCTAGAGTGAGAACCCCGTTTTCTTCGTGAAACTTCTAACAGTTCGGCATATAACGTCTTTGTCGGTATTATATATCAACCTTTATAAGCTTCCGATTATTTCTTTTTCGTTATACGGAATGATCAACGACATCTCCTGTTTTAACAACAGTGTAAATTGTAGTACGAGCAAGTCAGCTCACAAATCCTTTTTAAAATTTCGTTTTGTGAGGTCCCACGCATTTCACTTTTCAAACAAGTTTATGTATTGAGGATAAGTCTTTGGGTTTGAGGATGCAAATCTTTATTTAAAAATTCCGACGCCGTAGAAATATCTCCAAACGAGCCTTCGAAATTGCCCATTTCATAATTAGAAACATCACGAAAAGTTCTCCACAACACCATTTGGATTAAATAATAACAACAAGAAAACAATTTAGACAAACACGACACTAATGCAAGCCAACGCAGAATGAAGTAATTTTATGAATTATAACCCAAGCCACAGCACTGACAATACCTCAGAAAATGCAAACAGATGCATTCACAGTAGACCCGACTTGGTTTGACCATAATGTTTCGCTCCTGTGTCCATGCAATATTATTTGTTCCACTTGATATGGCTGGCATACTCTGAATGAGAGGTGAGAAATTCATACAAGGTCTAATCATTATTTTTATGTGGGAGATTTCATAGGGTATTAACTAGTAAATTCATCAGACTCGGTAAATTAGTCTTTTACTTAGCTGCTCGGATTGACTTCGTATATACCTGAGTCTATTTCGATGGATATTACTTCATATTTCTGTTTCATGAACTAATACTTGGACCAACTTCATTTAATTTCAAAAATTCAGTTTTTTGACTTCAATAAAGCAATAAATTGTCCAGAATATACTAATAAACTATTTTCAACTATTTGATATATCGACTTTCAATACGTTTGATTCAATTCATTCCACGCTCTTTGGATGACGCTCATCATAATTTCTGAAAGCACTTCAAAAAAGTCCAATTTTCTTGGAATATATACTTGTTATTAAAGTTGAATTCGTATGGTTACGTTGTGTTTTGGAAGAATAAAAAATGAAGTCAATGAGTACAGCAATAAGTTATATATCTGTCGTTTGGGTTGTATAAGCAATTGGACAATTCTGGACAATTCTGAATTATATTATAGAACTACATCTACTTCCCACATTATCTTGGGAAAAATTAATAATTGTTATTTTTTTATCAAAAACCAAGGTTTCAGAAATGATTGACTGTATATATCTGTTCTTATTTTGAGACTCTTGGATTGTATGAGACTGTTTTGTTTGAAAAAAGCCACTAGTATAAGATTGACTAACACATATCTAGATAAGTCTAGGTCTGCCAGAGAATTGTATGACTTGCTGGTCACTTTTTTTGGGGACCTGCATTTTTTGCAATTGTTCTGAAAAAATCTTTGTCAACAACGATGACGTGATGAGACTAATAAAAGTGATATTAATTCTCTGGATCTATCGAGTTGGCTGAGAAACAAGTTTTTCAATTTTTGAACATTAATGTGAACATGTAGAGTTTGAGAAAATTATTATTTTCTATGAGTTTCAGAAATGCTTTGTGCAAGCATGAAATGATGGTGATAAAAATGATGTTTAAGGAAGTAAACTTTCCCGATAAGCATGAGTTATGCTATAAATGATCAATTGTTCACGCCTCTATATTACCAGCAACACAGTATAAATTGTTACAATAAAATAAAACTGAAAATCAGCAGTGATTTTTTTATATAACCCTCTGAACCTTTTTACAAAACCACACTGAGAAAAATGCTCCAAGTAAACACGAACACTTGACACTATTTTTATTGCTACTATTACATTATTATTATCATCTTAAGTGTTTGCTGCAGTGAGCATTTACTATTAATGAACTTTACTCACCACAATCAATCTGTATACTACTCACAAGAAATAGTTCACTCACTACAAGTTACAGAAATCAATTAATTGAGTCATGTTAGTAATACTAATGAGTAGAGGTTTGTGACAAACACCAAACAATACAGTGGTAGTCCGGACCCTGTCTGATCCGACGCCCTCTGTGAGTCGAGACGTCTATCACTGTTGATTGTACATACGTTGTTAACTTGTACACGCCACGACTATTATTTATGTTCGACGCGTAATTTGTCAGATTACATGGTACTCTTATACAAAAAATAAATTCGATAGAGTGAGAGATATTTTCTGTTTAAAAAGACGATTTGAAATTGTTGTTATTGGTCAGTTAGTATGATATAGATTGTGTTATTATTCAGTTCATATTACGTTCGATATAAATATTCAAACATTGAACAAAGCGATATTCATTCCTACTTCTTGGAGAGATTCGAAGGTGAGTGTCAATCCTTCAACATATATTTTCGACCGTTCTTCATTGTTTTTTCCTCCCTCAAAAACTGATTGGTTGTAAAATCCTGACGATTGGACAAAAAGTTGGATGTCCTCGAAACTTTTTTTTGGGTGCGTGCTTGGTGGGTGCTAAGCCACACCTGATTGTTTCGTGTGTTCTGTTTTGTAGTCTCTCTCATTCTCAGTAACGTTTATTCTAATCAAATGCTCGATTATGCCAATATATATACTCTGCCGCATAGAAGTATGAAATACGGTAAACCCCTGGGTTTACTTTGGAAACTTTTCTGTTCCTTGCACCTTAGATACTGCTAAATTTTCTCAGTAGACCTATATATTATTTCAATATTATATTTTTCAAGAAAGCTATCAATCTATTACTTTTGGAAGATCTTTGTCTTTTCTTCCTGCTCTGTCCTAAGTTTGGGACCGATTTTAGTCATCTTCTCGAGTACCCATTATCAAAAATATCTTTTTGGAAGTGTTTTTGCTCTTCTTCTCGATGTTGTCGGGTGCAGATCCTTTACGCTCATTCCATCAAAGTTGTATTATTTTTCGTTTCTGATTGGGGTGCTGGTTCGAGCATTCTCGATTCTCAGAGACAGATACCAAAATGATCTTGCTGGTTTCCAGTTCATAGTACTAGAAAACTCAGAAATGCTAGTTGCTGTTTGTTTCAATCTCCATCGTGAACTCTATACATGAGTGTTGAGTGTTCAGATGTATGAAGAAGTCATTTAGACTTTCCCTACGGTGTTTCCAGATAACGAACATAACGTCGATATATCGGTACCACACTGCAGGCATCACGGCTTTCTGTTAGAGGTACCCTATGTACAGGTTAGTCATGACAGGACTTAGGCGACTATCCGTGGCTACTCCAATGTTAGTGGAAATTGCTGTTCTAGAAAAAATTGTTCAGGGGCAAACGTCATCAAAGGCACTTTGGTGAAAAGTCAGGCATCAAAACTACCCAGAATATCTCTCTACTCTAACTTAATTTCTTTGGTTCCATCAATGAAGTGTTCTGAGTCCTTGACATAAGTTTCAGTGTGGCCTACATAGCAGCATGATGAGGTACTTAACTAGTCCATATATTGATGAGTCCGGGGTATTAATAACTACCTCAATGACACTATCTCTTTGTGGATTTTCGGTGGCCGTACAGACATGGTGGTACTGATTAGTAATTTCAAAATAGTTTATTGAGTGTCGACTGGTATCGGTGAAACCTTGAGGTGCTTGAGTTGAAGTTTTCTGAGATCTTGGCAACTATATAGCTTATCACATTGCCCACCACTTCAACTTGTACCTAACTTTTTTGAATAAAAGGTATACTTTCAGAGAAAATTGTGGAAAACAATTTTCCATTTCGAAAACTCGCCCCACTCTATCACCCGGGCCATGGATTGACATTATTTCATTTTATAAGGTATAATTTCAGAGGTATAATTTCAGAGAAAATGGTGAAAAACAATTTTTCATTTCGAAAATTTACCCCATTCTATCGCCCGAACATTGTATTGACATTATTTCATTTTAACAGTAATTTGCATATTATTTTCTTTCTTTGGTGAATATTTTTATGCTGTTAAATGTTTTGTTATAATTTATTTATTTTGTCTCACAATATAGATGTTTAGAAGAGCAATGTGAAACTTTGAGAGAAATGTCATAGATATAATTTTTTAGAATTGTCAATTGTGTTCTATTCTTGTATTTTTCAAGTATTAAAAATTAAATTGAACTTCGTCAAACATTTCTAGACACCCAGAACCAGAAACTGTAAATCCTGACCGATATTTCCAACAGTTTTTCCCTTATTATGAGAACTCCATTTTGAAACTCTAATAGAGGTGCATAAATAATTCTAATTAGGAAGTTTCAAAAGCACTTTCCATTGAATGTTTCAAAGTGACTACATAGGGACGTTTTAGTTCCATAACTCTGTTAACTACGTATTTGGAATCAACCTGCTACTTAATTTGCATACAAAATATGGCAAACATTCAACAGCATATGTGAGGTGTGAACACAGTGTATGGGACATAGCTTGCGATATTTCTTTCGCAAAACTACTTCCATAGTACTCCAGAGTTGATACCACGTGTTTGCTGGGGAGAGAGAGTAGGTATTGTTTTGCGTTTTATTGGAAAAAAAGGCCGAAATATCTTTCCAGGACCAGAACGGCAAATAGACAATCATATAATGGCTGCAAAAATAGAAATGATCCATTCGCAGTAGAGGCACATAAATGTCAAGTATATTCACAAAATTGAAAATAAACGATTTATAATTTTTCCAACGAATAATATTTTTTTAAATTATAAAATTGATACATTTTCTCTCAGACAGCTGAATATTCACATATAACTTTGATTAGCTCTTATTGTTCGAATATGCATCAGATTTCTACGATCAACATCAAAGCATCAATAAATTCTTAAGCGTTGAAGCGTCTCACGACAATTAGACACTTTTCATCAGTTCACAACTCATTTCAGTTGAAAAAAAATTCGTAATAATTGTTCAAAAGCGCAGTAGGGCCAAACTAAATGTTTTTATAATATTCTCTGGTGTAAACTCAGATTTACGTTTTTCCGACATTTAATTGTGAAAAATCGACTTTAAACTATCAGTAATGTGGATTGTGGGAAATTACAGGTAAGGTTGATTTATAATGTATAGAATAACATATAAATTCTAAGTTTATTATAATTTTCTAAATGACATACAAACTGTGTGTTCCACTAAGCGCTCACAACAATCAAAATGCTTCTTCAGCCGTTCCACATAACGACCGCGATCGTTGTGGTCGCGGCGAAAATGTCACTTATGACGTCATTACTTTCGCTCACTCACAACGACCCATTTCAGGAGGTGGGTCGAAGTAGACTTTCAGAATATTCAGGCGCATTTTTTTAAATATGACAAATTTCATCTGTCATTCGTAATTCATATCCAATTTCTTATTCAATCTCATAGGTAATCAATGGAATAGTTTCTTACACATAATGAAGTAAATTTGAGAGCAACATA
>WOGR01004021.1:0-15185 GCA_015342045.1 Leptinotarsa lineolata | reverse complement strand
ATGTTCTGGAGTGGCAAAAGTGCTTCGACAATTGGTTCAAACGCATGCAAAAGTGTATAGATCTTCATGGGGAATATTTTGAAAAACACTAAAGTGATTTTCGATGATTAATATTTGTTTTTGTTCCCTAATCCCGAAATATAAAAGGCAACCCTCTATTCTAACCATGATCACGATATTATGAATATCTCTTAATAATTATTACATCTATATTTTTGAAAGAATTGAATAAAATACTAACTCTCAATCATCTCAAGCAGGTTATACATTGTAATTCTTTTGATTCATTCGTGTAAATTTGATTTAAAATCGGACATTTTTTGAAGTCAGTTATTTGTATACTCTCCAAATGAACATTCAAGGCTCTTGGGAAGATGGAAACCAGTTATCACTCCACAAACAATATTAATAATAGGCTCAACAGATTCCATAACCCTTCCTCCACATCTACTGGTTAGTCTGTAGCTAGTTGATAAGCGAATTTCAGTCATAAAACCGCCAATGGGATAAAAAGAGATTCAAACCGTGCACAATTCCAATTATTTTAAAAATCTACATTTCATTTTGGAAATTCGATAAGTGACTTGCATGCCACACTTCAAGCGGATATGTCATGTGGCTTCGACGTCGATCCTTATGTCTGTCCAATACATATCGACTGATTCATGCTTGGGATCGCATGATAAAAGTAAAAGCTCCGCCTTTCCTTAGCTCGCATAAGTCTCTACAGAATTTTCAAGATTCCTCGCAAACAGCTACCTGTTAAAAAGAATTTGATACCTAAAAACAACGATGTTACTGAAATGCTGTGACTGTTCAAAAGTTATAAACACTATAAACTGTTCTGTGCTATTTTCTATTCTTGGAATTATTCTTTTTATGATCAACTGTTTGCTACAAAAAGTAACTCAACGGTCTGAGGCAAACTGAAAGCATCAATAATTCAAAAAATAGTTTGGTACTTCTTTTGCAACTATATGCACTATTCACCATTGGGTTACTTTTTCATAAACTCATTCTTCCTTCAATTCCTTTCTCATCTTTCAGTTATCACAGATGAACCACGAAATCCTTGTCACCCTTCCCCTTGTGGTTCAAATGCGGTATGCTCTGAAAGAAATGGTGCTGGTGCATGCATATGTATTGATGGATATCATGGAGATCCTTATAGTGGATGCAGACCCGAATGTTTGACAAATTATGATTGTGCGCATGATCGTGCATGTTCAAATATGAAATGTAGAAACCCTTGTATAGGTAGCTGTGGACTTTATGCAGAATGTACCGTAATTAATCATAATCCCTCGTGTTATTGCATTGAAGGATATACAGGAGATGCCTTAACATTATGCAGAAAAATTGAAAACAGTAAGAAACGCATAATTATTGAAAATACTATTCTTTACCATAACATTTTCCTCAGTTATTGTTGAAGAACCCCAGCGAAATCCATGCATTCCATCACCTTGTGGCCCTTATAGTATATGCCGAATACAACAGGGCAGACCAGTTTGTTCTTGCTCGCCTGGTTCCATTAATTTTCCACCAAATTGTAGACCGGAGTGTATTGTGAATTCAGAATGTTCACTTGATAAAGCGTGTCAGAATCAAAAATGTAAAGATCCTTGTCAAGGTACATGTGGTTATAATGCTCTATGTAAGGTGATTATGCATAATCCAATATGTAGTTGTCCTCCAGATTATATAGGGGATCCATTCAGTCGGTGCTTGAAGGAAGAAAGTAAGCTATTCGGTCTCCAACTTTCTATAACTTTCTGCACGTTTCGCTTTTTCTTTTTTAGAAAATATCATTAGTGAATTACCACCGAATCCTTGTTCACCATCACCTTGCGGACTTTTTTCTGAATGCCGTACTTTAAATAACCGACCAGTATGCTCTTGTCTTAAAAACTATTTTGGTCAACCACCAAACTGTAGACCAGAATGTACGGTGAATTCTCAATGCCAATCAAATAAAGCTTGCATAAATCAAAGATGTCAGGATCCATGCCCCGGGTCATGTGGATCATATGCGGAATGTCGAACTACCAATCATATACCCATCTGCTACTGTTTATCTGGTTATACAGGAGATCCTTTCTCGGGTTGTGAAAAACGTAAGCCAAAAACGATCGTAAAATGAAACAAATGAAGTGGAAGAAATGAAGAAAAACACTGATTTTTATTTTAGATATTCCAGCTCAGGAGATTGTAAATGTTTGCAACCCTTCCCCTTGCGGAGCAAATGCAATTTGTAGAGAATCAAACGGCGCAGGATCTTGCTCATGTACTGACGAATATTTTGGCGACCCTTATGTAGGTTGCAGACCAGAATGTGTAATGAATTCCGAATGTCCACGCGATAAGTCATGTGTCAATAATAAGTGCAAAGATCCTTGCCCTGGAACATGCGGTATAAATGCTGATTGCCGTGTGAACAATCATATACCTAGCTGCCTTTGCTTGGTTGGCCATACAGGAAATCCATTAAAATCCTGCTATCCGATACTTGAAACTCGTAAGACTTATTTTTCATACTCTACTCTTATTCTTACTCAAACTCACTTCTCTTTCTTTCCATTCAGCTGTGAGCAAAGAACCTACTGATCCATGTAGACCTTCACCGTGTGGGCCTTTCAGCCAATGTAGGGTTGTCAATAAACATGCTGTTTGCTCTTGTTTAATCAATTATAGTGGATCTCCTCCAGTGTGTAGACCGGAATGTACAGTGAGTACAGATTGCTCCCAAGATAAAGCCTGCATCAATCAAAAATGTACTGACCCATGTCCAGGAACTTGCGGATTGAATGCAAGATGTCATGTAACCAATCATAATCCTATATGTAGTTGTTCACCTGGAGAAATAGGAGATCCTTTCATTCGTTGCATCAAAGAAGAAAGTAAGATCATTGATTAGTTGAAGCAGTTTTTTTTATGATATAATATTTTTATTATGGATTCCCATAAAAAATCTATCAAAATCCAAAGCAGAGTCAACATTTCATTCAAATATTTTAGAACGCCCAGTAGAAGATGAACCGAGGAAAAATCCATGCATACCATCCCCTTGCGGACTATACTCACAATGCAGAATAATAGGCCAACAGGCAGTATGTTCATGTTTGCCCAATTATATTGGGAGAGCTCCAAATTGTCGCCCTGAATGTACTATCAACGCTGAATGTCCAGGAAATTTAGCATGTATCAATGAAAAATGTAGAGATCCATGCAAAGGATCTTGTGGACGAAGAACCACCTGTATAGTCGTCAATCATTCACCAAATTGTCTATGTGAATCAGGATACACTGGAGATCCTTTTGCTGGATGTTCAGTTGTACCCATAGTTGAAGAACATCGAAATCCATGTAACCCATCACCTTGTGGACCAAATTCCATATGTAAAGAACAGAATGGTGCAGGGTCGTGCACCTGTTTACCAGAATATTTTGGTGATCCTTATTCAGGCTGCAGACCAGAATGCGTGACCAACACAGATTGTTCAAGAAATAAAGCATGTTTGAATAATAAATGTAAGGATCCTTGTATTGGAACCTGTGGAATCAATGCCGATTGTAAAGTTTTCAATCATGCTCCATCATGCTTTTGTTTTGATGGATATACGGGCAATCCCACAATATCATGCCATCTTCCTCCACCCAGTATGTATATTTTCAATTGATTAAATTATTTTATTTGTCACAATCTTCTTACTCGAACTTTTCTTCAGTCCAAGAGGAATCGAAAAAACAACCCTGCCAACCCTCACCTTGTGGCCCGTATAGTCAATGCAGAGTAGTGAACGGGCATGCTGTGTGTTCTTGTCAAGTAAACTATATAGGTTCCCCGCCAATGTGTAAACCTGAATGTATGATCAGTGCTGATTGTTCTTTGGATAGAGCATGCATAAATTCAAAATGTCAGGACCCTTGTCCGGGCACTTGCGGTTTGGATGCCCGTTGTCAAATAATTAATCACAATCCAATCTGTAGTTGTCCTCCAGACTTCACCGGCGACCCATTTGTTAGATGTTTGCAGGAAGAAAGTAAGAAATATAGATGAATTACTTTTTTGAAATTCTAAATTGATGAAAATTTTATTAGCAACTCCCGTGATATTTCCCAACGAAGATCCCTGCCAGCCTTCTCCCTGTGGTCCTAACTCTCAATGCAGAGTGATTGGAAACACCCCGGCATGTTCCTGCCTTCCAAATTTCGTGGGTCGAGCGCCTAACTGCAGACCTGAATGTCTTATAAATGCAGAGTGTTCTGGAAATTTAGCTTGTCAAAGAGAAAGGTGCAGTGATCCTTGCCCTGGATCCTGTGGCGCTAACACCGACTGCGTCGTTATCACACATCGACCTGTATGTTCTTGCAAACCAGGATATACTGGTGATCCATTTGCTAGTTGTAGTTTGATACCAAGTAAGATATAGTCGGTTCTGAATCCAAGGACTGTGAACAATAAATTAACTAAATTTCAGTCATTCAACCTACAGAAGAACCTCCCTCTCCATGCCATCCTTCACCATGTGGGTCGAACGCTATATGTAAGGAAAGAAATGCTGTTGGTTCTTGTATTTGCTTACCTGAATACGTTGGAGATCCTTATACAGGTTGTAGACCAGAATGTGTAACAAACTCGGATTGTCCAAGAGAACACGCATGTGTTAATAATAAATGCAAAGACCCCTGTCCAGGTACTTGTGGACTGAACTCAGAATGTCGTGTTGTTAATCATGCGCCTTTCTGCTACTGCATACCTGGATATATTGGAAATCCAGTGACCTCCTGTAGACTTCCACCTCGTAGTAAGCTTGTTACACTCATTCTAACAGTTCCAATTTAACTTTTCTTCTTTCCTAGTTAACGATCAGAAACGGGATTCATGTGTACCCTCGCCTTGTGGGCCTTATAGTAACTGTAAAGAAATTAATGGTCATGCAGTGTGTTCTTGTCAACCAAACTATATTGGAACACCACCCTTGTGCAAACCGGAATGCATGGTTAGTTCGGAATGTCAACAAAATAAAGCATGTATAAACAGTAGATGCAATGATCCTTGCCCTGGAACATGTGGGCTTAATGCACGGTGTCAAGTTGTGAATCACAATCCTATTTGCAGTTGCCCTCAAAATTATGTAGGCGATCCTTTCGTGAGATGTATATTGGAGGAAAGTAAGGCTGACTTTCTTTGCGAATTCTTATTTCTCTTTCTTGCATGTTCTTGATTCTTTTTTTAGAAAAAGCTGTTGAGGAACCCAGCGGTAACCCATGCGTTCCTTCTCCTTGTGGACCAAACTCCCAATGTAGAATAATAGGTGGTCAAGCTGCATGCTCTTGTCTACCAAATTATATCGGTAGGGCACCAAATTGTAGACCAGAATGCATGATAAACGAAGAATGTCCCGGAAATTTAGCATGTCAAAATGAAAGGTGTAAAGATCCTTGCCCCGGTTCTTGTGGGTCTTTCACAACTTGTACTGTAATAAAGCATGCTCCTGTATGCCAATGTACTGCTGGTTTTACTGGCGATCCATTCACAGGATGTGCTGCAATACCGCCTTGTAAGAACTTTACTTTCACTTTACTTTCTACAACCTATTCTTTTTCATTTCTTACTTTTCAGCTCCTCCTGTAACTGAAAGTCCTCCAAATCCCTGCAACCCTTCACCATGTGGCACTAATGCCTTATGTAAAGAACGAAATGGTGCTGGATCTTGCAGCTGCATACCGGAATATTTTGGAGATCCTTATACGGGTTGCAGGCCTGAATGCGTTATTAATACAGATTGTGATCGTAGCAGAACATGTTCTAATAATAAATGTGTTGATCCGTGCCCTGGCACATGTGGTATCAACGCTGAATGTAGAGTTATTAACCATGTACCGTCATGCACATGTATTATAGGATATTCTGGTGATCCAACAAAAATTTGTTCAATCATTCAAGCTGGTGAGCAATTTCTTTTCAGAAAAATCATAATGTTTGTCTGTCAATAACTATACATGTGTATCAATTACGCTGAAATTCAGATAACAAATATCTTTTCAACCTTAGATGGTATTACACTTAGTGATGATTTTGTTTCTTATCAAAACTTTGTAGATATTTCCATTCTTTTCCTTCAAATTATTCAAGAAACTCATGAACTAGTTACATATTTTGTGGCATATTACGATATCACCGAGTAATTTCATTTTTTTGCGAAAACCGAAACTACTCAAGAGATTTATAGACATATCAGTTGTTCAGATATATACTATGTTGTTTGCGAAACTGTTAATCATACAGAATCTATACTTGGACTAGTTGTTGCGCAAGTGTAGATGTATTGTCTGATCATCCCATGTTAGTGAATAAATGGATGCGTGCGTCTTGGTTTCGATATTATGAACTAGATTAACTTCATTTTGAGAATCAAGAGAGGCTTCTGTTAATAATCATCTATAATCTATATTATTACCATCTACGGCACTTTTATGGTATTGACGGTGTTGTCCTATGCTCCATGGGATTTTGAATCCGTAGTGAGGAACGAAAAGTGTCAAAAATATTGGAACTATCCCTTCCTCACCCTCAGGCTCATACAAGCTCAAAAGCCTGGTGTAGCTCTTGTCGACCATAAGAGCAAGACTATATTTGTCGAGAGTTTTCAGCTCCTGGTGGGAGGAATATCGTCCGTCGAGAGAAGGAAAAACGGATGAAATATCAAAATTTCCTCTTCAAACTCCACAGACTCTGCCTCGAATACTCTGTTAAGATGGTTGTTCTGATTTTTGGAGTCCTTGGTAGAATGATGACCTTTTTACTCTCAAGATCATGTCAGTTTGCCGCGCGATGACAGAAGTCTTTGCCGGACTCAGTGAACATTTATCCCACGGTGTGAGGAGTGGTTATTGATTGATAATACTGGCGCGCCCTCGCGACTGTGTCGGAGCTTCTGGGGCTGGGTTCGACCCGCTTATCCTTTGGGAAAAAACAATGAAGGTATTTATTGGGTAAAATAGAAAATAACCAAGAGGGAAAGTTCTTAACTGCTGTGTGGAACACGTAACCTCCAAGATAGACAACGAATAAAATGTTGTATGTTGCTGAGAGCAGTTTGGAAATGAAGATACTAGTAAGGGAACATACTACTAAAGACTTAACCACTGGTGTCGACGAAATGTTTCGAGCTGAGCGACAATAAACAATCCAGAATCGTGACAAATATAATAAAACCTGGCCAAAAAAGTATTACTCGATTTATCTCTGAGAACGATGTAATGATGAAGAAGAGACTCTCGAAGACTTGAGCACAGAAATAAAAATTGTGGAACACTAACTAGATGGATTATTTATCGTGAAGATACCAAATACCAATTGGAGTTGTTGATATCACAGAATACAAAATTCTGGATATCTGCGAACTTGAACTGTGACAGTCGGACTAGAAGTTTCAAAACTGAGAACAATGTATCTAAAAAAAGTAGAAACGAAGCAGAATAAATCTTATCCAGGAAAGTGAAAGCCAGTTGGGCAAACTCTATGAAGCTTGAATCCACCACAAAAAAAGCAACACGCGCTAATCGTGACTACACTGTGTTAACTCTAAGAAAGACTTATTATTCAGAACTAAAAATACTCTGAAGACACTTGCCTGATCAAATTTGTTTTCTATGCTGGACCTAAAGAGAAATAAAACAGCATTTTCTGCTGGAAATTACCTGTAGCAATTCAAAGTCTTTCCTTTCAAATAACTTTGGAAAACTTGCCTTTTTTACATCGATGATTCAATTGTGATGGAAAAACAGTGCAGGGAAACCTTAAAAATCCAATGATATAAATATGAAAGAATAGCAGTTCAGGTTTAATACATAGGCCGGTACTTCTTATTGTTTTTTGGGTATATAACCATCCACAATCTGAAAAAAAAACAGAGCTAAATCAATAAAGAATCTGCTGAAGTGTCATAAAGGTCAAGCCGAAAAGTTCACCTCAAACAGTTTCCGCATAACATAAACCATTGTAGAGACTCATTAGTCAGTCGTATTTATAAATTTAGCCTAAAAATTGAAAAAACCTAAAATTTCAATACTTATCTTTCTTCAATGGTCGACGTTTCGGAAAACAGTATTTTCCTTAATAAAAACCCAAAATTCACTTCAAAACTTCTCCTCAAATTGTAAATAGCCGGTAGTGACATGAATTTCTAACTATTATGCAATATACTTGGAATAAATAACTTGAGCCATATTCAGTCTGAATTTCTTTGATATCTGAAATAAAGTTTTCCGATTCTCAACTGTTTCAAAGAAAGTATGGTTAGGGCAAACATTATTGTTCATTGGTAATCCTTTTTGAAGAAACAACGTTAATTTTTTCTTCAGTTGAAGAAAAACCTCAACATCCTTGTCAGCCATCACCATGTGGTCCTTATAGTCAATGCCGTGAAGTTAACAATCACGCTGTATGCTCCTGCAACTCCGGTTATATTGGATCACCACCTATGTGTAGACCTGAATGCTTAGGCAGCTCAGAATGTTCTCAGGATAAAGCGTGTATTTCTCAAAAATGTATTGATCCATGCCCTGGAACTTGTGGTATAAACGCAAATTGCAGAGTAATCAACCACAATACCATTTGCAGCTGCTCACCAGGATTTACAGGAGAACCATTTATACGTTGCTCTAAACTGGAATGTATGTCTGCTTTTCTATTTTCTACTTTTTCTGTGTAATCTTCTTCTTTTCTAGTACTTCCACCTTCTAAAGACATAGGCGACCCATGTTCACCATCACCATGTGGACCTAACTCTCAATGTCGAATCATTGGTACTCAACCTGCATGTTCTTGTTTACCAAACTTTATCGGTCGACCTCCAAACTGCCGACCAGAATGTACAAACGACTTGGAATGTCCTAATAATCTTGCATGTAAAGCTGATAAATGTAAAGATCCTTGCCCTGGATCGTGCGGTATTAATGCTCAATGTACTGTAGTGAATCATAGCCCCGTTTGTTCTTGCCTACCTGGCTATAATGGTGATCCATTTAGATCTTGTTCTTTGCCCTTATTGAGTAAGGATGCTCGAAAATCTTTGATGGACTACAATTCTAATTGAAACACTTTGTCTTTCAGCTACAGAAAGAACTCCTCCATCGTCACCTTGTCTCCCTTCTCCATGCGGCCCAAATGCAGAATGTCGCGAGAAAAATGGTGCCGGTGCATGTATTTGTCCAAATGGCTATGAAGGGGATCCATACGATAGCAATAAAGGATGTCATCGAGAATGCGAAGAAAATACAGACTGTTCATCACACTTGGCTTGTCTTGCATATAAATGTATAGATCCTTGTGTTGGAACTTGTGGGATATTGGCTGAATGTACAGTAATCAAACATGTTCCTACCTGTAGTTGTCCACCAGGTTCCACTGGGGACCCATTCTTCCAGTGTAGAGAAGATATTGCAGAATTACCCAAAACTGAGAATCCATGTCAACCATCTCCATGTGGACCAAATAGTCAATGTAGAGAAGTCAACAAGCAAGCAGTTTGCTCTTGTGCTCCTTCTTATATTGGTGTACCTCCAAATTGTCGACCGGAATGCATTGCCAGTTCAGAATGTACTTTGGATAGAGCTTGTATCAACCAGAAATGTAGTGATCCTTGTCCAAATACCTGTGGTTTGGGAGCCCTGTGTACCAGCAAAAATCATAACCCTATATGTGCTTGTCCTCCAGGCTTTACAGGAGATCCATTCTCAAGGTGTTCACCACAACGTAAGTACATTTTAATCAAACATAATCATCTAAATGTTGAAAAACAACAATTTCAAAACAACAAATAAGTACTTACCACAAACATATTGACTTTTGATTTTTGTCAAGCCTTTGGAATATACAAAATTTTATGCCTATTCGGATAATACTGGTAACAATGTTACTTAAATCAACTACCTGATACTGAGTTCAAAATGTTTTTGTATAGGATGAAATTAAACACAATTATTTTTTCAACTTTTGGTACATAGATGTGAAGTCGATTACATTTTTTTTCATTCAGAGTTTCATAAATAGAAATCATTTCAATTAATCAAAGTGGTTTCGATTAACCATAGAAAAAATCATTGCAATCACAGTATTTTGGAAAGTTTTATTTTCTTTGAATCCGAGGCCGAAATATTCAAAAAACACAGAATTCTGAAAATACATTATGATCGTAAGTAATTTTTCCATATCTAATATCAAAGTTTACAAGAAAGTCAATTCACCAGACGACTGTGTAGAACTCCAGAGCCAGCTGAACTAGTTGGTGTTTTGACAATGGTATGGAACTTAATACACAAATGTCATTCCATAATTTTAGCAGTAAATGTATCCCCTCAACGTTCTCTCATACTGTAAATCAAGTTCCACTCAGTAGTTACAGAAATGAAAGACTTGGATTTACTCCTACTCAGGTCACTATCATTTCAGCCCCACACGTCAGCCACTGTTAATAAGTCTCTCAAAATGCTAGGCTTCCTAAGAAGGTGCATCTCAGATTTTATTAATATCAAATGCCTGAAAGTTCTGTAATGCTCTCTGGTAAGATCTCATCTTGAATACGTATCTTCTGTATGGAACCCATTATACGCAAGCCGCCTCCATATACCTATCAGAATAAGTTCAGAAAAAATTTATATATATATATATATATATAACTGTCCTCAACTACATTCTCTCATAGATTTCGAAACACTCCGTAACAGAAGACCATCGGGTCTGAAACGATCCCCTTTTTAACTTTCAATGGTTTATAATCATCTTAACAGATCAATCATTTTCACACCCTAAAATACACCGCCCTGTATAGGGGATCGTTCAGCCGAAGGGACTTATTTTCATATATAAATTTGGTAGCGCGGAATTTGCTGCCACCAGATCAGAAAAGTTTGAAATCCGTTTTGATCACACGGATTGAAAATTAAATAGTGTGGTCAACAGATGAAACACACCTTTATTTTTATTTCCAAGCGGAATGGCTTGATTTTGTCACCAGTTATGATTGTAGAGGCTGTATCCGACCATGACTTCACAAATGCATAGATTTTTTTATTGGTTTGAGGAAAATGAAATAATATTGGTAGAGTTCGCACAAGACTCCCTCAAATTACCTAAACCGCGAACAATTCCCGATACAGAAATCCTTGAAGACACACTGTCTTCAGGGAGCCGCCTCTGGGCCAAAAGACCTACTCAAAAGACCAAACCACCCGTAGGTTCGCGCAAGACTGATTTAACTTTCTTTCCACTGAATTCTCTTACGGAGGGTGGAATTCGAATTCTCCCAGAGAGTCCCTGTCCAATCAGATAGCTCTAAATCACTTCATCGATTCGCACCCTTAGCTCCCTCTTCAAATCCTGGTGGATAAGCCGGCAAGAATTACTTAGTAGTCAAATGCCATGATTCTGCCACTGACATACAGATGTCACTGCTAGGGCCATTTCGGATTTTATACATGTATTTCTCATTTGAGAATGAAAGGCGTTTTTGGCTTCAATCACATCGTTAAATTAACGATGTTTGTTCAGTCTCGTCTAAATAAATCATATTTTCTTATGGGACAGATTTGAGAATATCTATTCGATCTTTTACGATAAAGTTAATAGCTTAGGTTCTTGAACGTCGACGCAATTAATTTTTACGACTTTGTTTTTCTAGTGGTTGAGCCCTACGTGACCTAAGGTCGTTACTGGAAGTTGGTAACGGCTTCCTCAATAGACAAAGACTGTTATAATATTTATACTAAAGACGAAGATATTTTTTAAATTATTTATGGAATTGTTCAATGTCCCTCATTGCCTTCCAAACATCGTACTTTCAGCCTGTCCTAAATTCACGGGAAATACAACCACACTGTAGAACAAATCAGTACCTTCATTCCCTTCTATCACGAACTGTAAGAGTGGCAAGTAAAACGGACCTCGATTTCTTTACTTTTGCAACAGAGTCTCACTTTCAGAGGCAGCTTGATTCAGGATGGAATATATAGTTTCTGCGAACGTCTTTCTAATCCAAATCTAGTGACATATTTTTTTATATAGGCAAATGTACTTGATTATTGATTATTTTCTTTTTTTAAGTTAAGTGAAATGGGTCTTCAACCCGTAGATAAATAAATAAATGAATCAAATCTCGGGGAGAGCTATAGTCTGGCAGCCCCAACGTACTTATGATGGATAGGTATTTGTTAACTTTCAATGCAATACAGTAGTTTTCCCATACATTGTATGTAATCATACTGCATTTACTATAGTGATTTTTTATCATTTCAGCCATCGTGGAAGAACCTCCGCAAACAGAAAGACCACCATCATGCTACCCTTCACCATGCGGTCCTAATGCTCAATGCAAGATGATACTAGACAGTCCATCTTGTTCCTGTTTACCAAATTTCATTGGATCTCCACCTAACTGTAGACCAGAATGTCTCTTAAGCACAGAATGTAACAGTCCACTTGCCTGTATAAATCAGCAATGCAAAGATCCTTGTCCTGGATCATGTGGAATTAATGCTAGATGCCATGTTATCAATCATCTACCAATATGTACTTGTTCCGAAGGTCACACAGGTGATCCATTCACCCAATGTAATGTAATCATACCAATCACTACGCCACCACCACAAGTAGATCCTTGCTATCCATCACCATGTGGACCAAATGCTCAGTGCAACAATGGCGTCTGTTCATGTCTAACAGATTTCATTGGAAATCCTTATGAATCTTGTAGGCCAGAATGCATCCTGAGCACAGAATGTTCACGAGATAAAGCCTGTATACGAAGTAAATGTCGTGATCCATGCCCAGGAACTTGTGGACAAAACGCTCGGTGCGATATTATCAATCATATTCCAACTTGTTCTTGTCCTGATACATTTACTGGAGATCCATTCACCAACTGCAGAATGGTTGAACAAATACCAACAATACCTGAAGATCCTTGCAAGCCATCACCATGTGGGCCCAATAGCCAGTGCAAAAATATCAACCATCATGCAGTTTGTTCATGTCTTCAAGGATATCAAGGTAGCCCTCCATCTTGTAGGCCTGAATGTCTTGTTAGCGCCGAGTGTTCTTCGAACAGAGCATGCATCAATAAAAAATGTATAGATCCTTGCCCAGGCTCCTGCGGAGTGAATGCACGTTGCGAAGTCCGAAACCACAGCCCGATTTGCAGCTGTCAAGAGGGTCAAACAGGTGACCCATTCCAAAGCTGTAGGGAAATGCCAAAAGAAGCTCCTCCGCCAGTACAAAGGAATCCTTGTGAGCCATCTCCTTGTGGTCCTAATTCCCTGTGTAAAACAAGTGGAGAAACTCCCTCTTGTACCTGCCAGCTGGGTTACATTGGCAATCCTCCCAATTGTCGACCCGAGTGTGTAATAAATACTGATTGTCCTAGTTCTGAAGCATGCATAAACAACAAATGCAAAGATCCTTGTCCAGGTAGCTGCGGTGATAATGCAGAGTGTCGAGTAATCACACATACAGTATCTTGTTCTTGTGCTACTGGTTTCACTGGTAATCCATTCGTTCAGTGTATTGTTATGGAAAAAGAAATTTCTAATCCATGTGATCCTTCTCCTTGCGGATCGAATGCTGAGTGTAGACAAAGAAATGGAGTTGGTGCTTGCATTTGCATAGAAAATTATCAAGGAAATCCGTATGAAGGGTGCCGACCAGAATGTGTGCTCAGCTCAGATTGTGCTGCAAACTCAGCTTGCATCAGAAATAAATGTGCTGATCCATGTCCATCTGTTTGTGGAGAAAATGCAGAATGTTCTGTGATGAATCATATTCCAGTGTGTACTTGTCTTCCAGGATTCAGTGGAGATCCATTCGTTGTTTGTACTCCAATCCCTCCAATACGTAAGTAGAAGTTTTGAAATAGTGAAATTTTCGCTGACAAACTGTATTTCAGTTGCTACAGAGCCGACAGTAGCAGACCCGTGCAGCCAAAATCCATGTGGGCCTTACAGTCAATGTCGAAATGTAAACGAACAGGCTGTATGCTCCTGTTTACCAGAATACACCGGATCACCTCCTAATTGTAAGCCAGAATGTATCGTTAGTTCTGAATGCCCACAAAATCGTGCATGCCACAAATTCAAATGCGCTAACCCATGCGTAGGTACTTGTGGAATTGGTGCTAGATGTGAAGTCATAAATCATAATCCAATCTGCAGTTGTAATTCAAGATTAACTGGTGATCCTTTCACTAGATGTTTCGAATTACCACCATCAGTTTCTCGTCCAACAGAAAATCCTTGTATTCCGTCACCTTGTGGACCGAATTCTCAATGCCGGGCAGTTGGAGAACAACCATCATGTTCTTGTAATGAAAATTATATTGGAACTCCGCCTAATTGTAGACCTGAATGTTCTGTTAATACCGATTGTCCCTCCAACTTTGCTTGCATAACCGAGAAATGCAGAGACCCGTGTCCAGGTTCGTGTGGATTCAATGCTGAATGTAGGGTGCAGAATCATATCCCTATATGTTCCTGCCTAGAAGGGTTCACAGGGGATTCATTTACTGAATGTTCTAAAATACAACCTCCAAAACAAGCAGAACCTATAGACCCTTGTGAAAAAGCTCCTTGTGGTCAAAATGCTCAGTGCACGGATGGTGTTTGTTCATGTTTGCCATTATATCACGGTGACCCCTATTTTGGATGTAGACCAGAATGTACAATGAATACGGATTGTTCTCCAACCAAAGCTTGCGTCAATATGAAATGTATCGATCCATGTCCAGGAACTTGTGGCCAAGACGCTGCATGTGATGTTATAAATCATATACCAACTTGCAGTTGCCCACTAGGTTTTGAAGGAGATCCATTCACTAACTGCAGACCCATTAAAAAAATTGGTAAGTGAAATTATTGTTTTTCTTATCTATATATACACTGTGTCCGTAAAGTATGGAACAAATTCATTTTTAGCCAAACAGGTCATTTTGAAAATTAATCCTGAAACAATCAATTTTTGATGTTAATTCACCGTATTTTAAAATAATAATCCAATATACAGGGTGAATTATGTTCGAGTAATGACGTCACGGTCATTTTTTTAATGGAACAACTCCATTTTGTCTCAATTTTCGGATTACTCTAGCTGAGCTGATTCCAAAAATGTATCACATGTTGATTCCAATTGG
>WOGR01004020.1:0-15186 GCA_015342045.1 Leptinotarsa lineolata | reverse complement strand
AATAAATTTGGCACCATGGCGTAAAAAATTTCGGAATTTTTGCAATTACCGAAACCTGAATACTGGCCACTGTTTCCGAAGTTCATCTGCGACTATTTTAGTTAATGCAGGGGCAGATCTTTTAACTTTAAAACGCCATGGGAGTTGGAATGTTACTGAATCTTATATCGACAACTCCATAGCTAACAAAATGAAAATTTCGAGAATTATAGTAGAATCCATTCAGCCTCCAACCTGAACACAATAATGCTGTGGAAGCTCAGTACGTTTCCTCATCAGCTTCAACTTCGACCGCAGCTAATATTTCAATTACCGAAAACATGTTGAAACAAAACGACCTACCAGGAATAATTACCTTACAAAATTGTTCAAATATGACTATTAATCACTATTCAAATAAAATATAAAAATGAGTTAATGACATGCGTATATGTTTTAATTTTCAATACTTGAAGACAACGCAACCGTAGAAAAAGTACAGTGTACAATGCCTGAGAAAATGACCTATTTCTCACTCGCTTCTGCGCTCGTGGAAAATATGTACTATATACTATTGCAATTTCTATAAATATTTTGTATGATAACTTAGTACTTTTTTCATACATCATATTATTACGATGTGCATAAAAGATTCACGACTGACTAAAAAATTTACAAATTCCAAACAGCTTGAGTAAACCTGAATCAACTGAGGTCCATCGACACGAATGAAACATACTCTGTGAAGGTTATGTACGAGTAAGTGGTGGGATATGAAACGTGGTGTGTTTTATGAACTGGAATTGAACTGTTGATGTGTCACGTTTTGACTAAATCAAAAAAGTGTCCAAATGGATTGCGATACAAAAATAATTTTTTGAAGTGGTCTCTCTTATTTGTCTAGTTTTTAAAACGAATTGATACTTGTTTCATTAATTCTGTGGATGAATAATAAGTAACGATCAATGTTCTACGATACCTCTCCGTGTAACAATATTTCGGGATCATTATCATCATTAGGTTCATACGAGTATACCAAAAATATTTATAAATTACTTCACATATTTCATCTATATCCTTTTTGCATTATAACTAAATGAATATAAAGTGAATTGAAATTTCTGGATATAAAATTATCAATGTTAGTCTAAAATGATATATAACTAACAGAAAACTTTTAGAAAAATTTGTATTTCAATCTCTGATACAACTTTTTTTGTTGTTTTTTAATGACAATCATTACAGCTAATTTGAAGATATACAGATCAGTCTTTTTTGTAAATGCCGAAATATTTTTTCAGTGATTTTCCAATAATTCTTTTGTGATCTCTAATATTTAGGATTCGCAAGTACCTAATGAATAGTTAGCTTATCCAAATTGTAATTAGGGAATTGCGCAATTGTCTAGAGCAGCCAGTAATTTTATTTCAGGACCCAGACCACGTATTAGCAAATTATTATATATTATAGTTCAATTAAGGAACCGAACTACAGTGTTCAGTGCATGTTCAGGCTGAAATTCCAAAAATATAGCCAAAAAAAAATGTCTTTCAGCTTTAACTTGCTCCTTGATCTATGAAAATCTCAATTTGTGAGTGATCTCCCCAATTATTTGTACTATCGCTCTCCTTTTGTAAACTCCGATTATTGGTAGCTGAAATCCGAAGTTTTGTGAATAATAACTTGATTTTTCAACTTAAATTTACGAATAATGGCAAATTTTGAAGAAAAATTGATAGAAATAGTTTGGCAATCATTCTGAGAAAGACATAATTTTTAATTAATATGTATTAGATTGTGATAACCGCGGTTACACATCTAAATCATCCCAACATAATCTAATTTGAAAATCTGAACCCCACTTAAATACAATTCCGCGTTCATACCTGATAGGAATTAGGATGCAACAAATTTATTTAAAGAAAACGTTAATTACTTAAGAATTGTTAAAAGTCTTTAGCTTACCTATTCATACTTTCCGTTACGCTATTCTGCTGCAATGATTTTATATAGCTGGCGTTGTCTATATCCTTTTCGTCCTTGATTTCCACATATGGGGAGCGAGTCTTGACTAAACAGAGGAACATCGTGACTAGGGCCCCTACGCAAAGGTGGAGCACCACAACGAACATTGTAGAGTTTCTAAAGCCTATGAAGTCGAAAAGGATGCCGCTTATGGACGGACCTATGAAGGCTCCGAGAGCGAAAGTACTCGTCCATAACCCGGAAATCAATCCAAAGGTTTCCAGGTTGTTCGGAAAGCCATGTGTACTGAAAAATAATATTCGAAACGGTCACCAGTTAGTAAGTTTGAAAAAATATCTCTACATCTAATAGCCTCTAGAGTCTAGAGAGTCAGGAAACTTGTAAACAGCTGATGTGATGAAAGAAAAACTTACATGCTGGTCCTCAGAGCATCAGTGAAAGAAGCTACCAGCTGAGCGGCCATTCCCAATCCGTGAAAAACCAGACCCAACATAGTCAACCATAACTGTCTGAAAAATCAATTTTCAAATGAATGGAATAGAATATATTTATTTGACTACATTACAATAATGCATGTTTGTTTGTATCATGTCATATAAAAATAAAAGACCATACAATAGAATATTGTAATTCTATAAAATATTATTAAAACAAGGAATGATAGTTAAAAAACCCATAGAAAGTACATAAAATTGGAAAATTCCCTATAAAGTCTGAAATGTTCAATGTATTCCTCTGTGGAATAAAAACAATGCGTCAGAAGTAAGTTTTTTATCCTCATTTTGAATAAATTTACACTTAATGATTTCAATTCCATTAGTAGTATATTGTAGAGATAATAATTTAGTGAATTTTTCTTTGATTTGGTTAGGCGGAACCTGTTTGATCTGCTTGTCTGGTAGCATAGCTATGTATGTCCAATTGTTTAGTGAGCATCGAGGAGTTTTTGTGAATCACTGTTAGAACTTGGAAAATGTACAAACACGGGAAGGGCATTATTCTGTGTTTAATAAACAGACGTTGGCAGTGTTTCAGATAGCTGACACAGGACAAGATGCTGACAGCTTTTTTTTGTAAACGAAAAATTGAGAGAGAATCCGATAAACCACTCCAAAAATAGTTGATAGTTGAAAAGGTATTTGTGAGGCTAGCGGAATATTTCGAAAGAGTTGAGTTCTGGAGGTCAAATTAAATCAGATATGCAATTTTGCTGAGGCAGCCAGTTCATCAAGTTATTATCAGGGCAATGAAACTATGAACAGAAAGTTTGGAATCAAAAACTCTATAATTGAATATTGAAGTATGGAATAGATGAGAATTGAGGCTGGTATACTAAATGAACAAATTTTCAGATTATTCCTCTACATACTATCCATCTACGTAGATAATGAGCAAATCTATACAATATTTAGAAATACAACCATGATAACTGGAAGAAACGTCAACGTTACTTTGCAGATAAGGAAAAAGAAGTGTTAACATCACACTATAATCCAGCTTACCTATATGGACTACTGAATATTAATCAGAAGTTACTTTAAAGGCCTTTCTCTCAGGTTTATTATAAGTTCCAGGGTCTCTTTTTGTCCGAATTGTTCATTTTGATAATTCAGTTTTTGCAAAGATAAATGTTCCTCTTCATAAAGAATTTGAACCCATCAGCTCTCATGCACAAAAGAACTCTACCCAAGTCCAACATTTTTATCAAAGGAACACTTCAGGTTATTCGATATAACAAAACAGGGACGTTGAAATAATGACTCCTGAAATTGATGGATTACCGCTTTTAAATTTGCTACTTTCTGCAGAAGGAAGATTTCACACACAGTGGAGGAAATCCAACACATAATTTTTCGAAGCTGGCCAATGGAAGAAACCCAAAAGAAATACTATTTTAGTTGTCATACGTCGACACATTTACAGTGTGATCTCATGAAGATACCACAAGAGCTTTCAAGCAATATTACCGTATCTAAAGATGAATGTGAAGTGGCTACAAAAAAGGAGGTAATCCAATCACATAAGTTTACGAAGATGCGAATCATTAGGACTCTAACTCATCATACATTCAGTCTATGTAACGCAAGTGAGGGCTATAAAAAGGGATTGGGCCACATAAAGGAGGTCTTTCATAGAAATGCTTTATCAAAAAGCTGGAAGTATAGTAAAAGGTTGCGAGACCGTATTGAGGACAATCCATTGGTGACTGTGATATTCTTCTTGACATAATATAACTACTGATTGAACATCGGAACTTGTTGCAGAAACCTCAGCAGTCTCACGAAAACCAAATATTCTGACGTAAATAACGACTTTAGAATTTAGTTTGCTTGATATTGTGCTAAGGCAGAAAGTCCTATATCGAGAAACCAACAGATAATTGAACATATGGTTCAACAAGCGCAAGGAAGGAAATTTAAAAGTTGGGAATAGCGAAACATTCTGAATCCAGTAATAGAAAACCGTGTGGTTCAAAAGTCTGGACTACATGCCATATATTTTGTGCATTTTTTTATACATTTCCAGTGTCCCAACGATAACTGAAAAATGTTCGTGATGTTGTGGCAAAAATGATGGTGTTTTCCGAAGAAACGCTGAACCAATGTTGAAAAATTCCGAAACCTATATTAATAATATTTTACCAAGCGATTATTATCATGAGAAATGTTAGAAGATGTTCACATGATTGATGGATAAAATGTTACTTCTGAATCTCAAAATTTTAAAAAACTAATTGAAGAAGAAAGATGCTACAGACAGGCCTGTTACCCAAGCTGACCATAAAACCACCACATCCACAATCTCCACTTATACAGTCTGTAGCAACATTGCATAGTAACCAACTCAACTAATAGATCCACAATCAAAATTTCAATAAAATGTTTACATCTTTACTTGAACAATTGAGTACTATATTGTATTGCCACGATACTGGGTCTGGCAATGAATGACATGATTTATAATATTATCCCGATAAAATTGTGAGAAAAATGTGCTGTATACGTTGACAATTTTAGGTTGCTAATTCATTCACCTTTGCTACCTGTTACCTGCCAAATCCACAATTATTCAAAGCTCATTGCATCCCACTTCTGTTGGAAACATGTACTGAAAATCTTTTGTCTTTTATAAAATAAGAGAGGTCTGACATTCACGGGGTCTTGCTCTATAATCACTCCCTATATCTCTATCTGTTACTGTACAAATTGATTTCTATAAGTACTCATTGGATAATGAGATTAATGATATTCTGAATTTATATTAACTAATGATAAAGATTTGTTGAGAAAAAACCGGAATGGATGTATTTCATGATTTGGAAAAATTATGAATATACAACAAATGTTTAATGACTGATTTATGGACACAATGAGTTCTTACGTTTCTACTGGTATGAAGGGCGCAGGTCCAATCAAACAGAAGCCGGCAGCTACCAAAACGGTACCAATGACGGTAATGATTTTTGGGGAGATGAACTTGTCGCATAACCATCCAAATCCTGGAGCCACTATGGCGTAAACACCTCCATTAATGATGAACATCAGTCCCAGAATGACTGGTTGCAGATAGAATGATCTGAGATGAGCTTCAAGAGTGGCTTGCAGGAAACCGATGGACATGCTCGTCACGATTATACTGATGGCGGAAAGCAGGATTCCGGGAATTTTCAGGGCTTTCAGCATTGATGCTGAAAATTGGAAAAGTATGTATCATAAATATTTGTTGCTTCATTGAAATTTTTCATTCATTATTGTATTTTTTCGTTCAAGAAATGTTTGTCAACTATTATTTTATTGATATGTTCAATTTCCTTTGTCCTTGGAAAATTCCCCCCTTTTCGAACAGTGTGAACCAATACTGCTATCCTTATAAGTTTGTTGAGAACCAATTAATGGAAAGTTCTTATTCTAATAGTAGTTTTGCCTTGCAATACGTTATTGCCAGTCCAACTCGTATATCTAGTGATTTTTATTCGCAACTACTATGTGATGTGAAGAATTAAAGAATAAAATAGTGAAAGACATCATTTTCAACAAAACATGTATTGAACTTACGTATTGCCTCCCTGTCTTCTCCGTCTTCATGCTTTGGAAGAACTAACGCAGTCAAAATGGCAGACATGAAAAGTGCAGAACCCATTACTGCGAAAGGTAGGGTGTAGCCCCCCACTTGATAGAGAGCCCCTCCTACTGTTGGCCCAACAATCAAGCCCAGTCCGAAAAATGTTTCCAGGGAAGCCTGAAAATGAAGTAACTTTCAATGAGTGATATTAAAACAAATCCCACAAAAATCAATAAAACTATATCAAACGTTTCTGGAAGTATTTGGCTACCATAAAAACTTCCTAATTAGATAACTGGCCATACTAGTCTAGAAGGTAATGAAGCTATTGACTCCATCACAAGGTGAAGCGGTTTTACTTTATCAGAACCTATCATTAGCTTCGCATCAGGTTTCTTCAAACACTGAATACTGAATTACAAGAAAAATTTCAAGCTTCCGGCAGAATCTACCAAGATTGGCCCATATCAAAGCATGTATACATACTTCGAAGTATGTCACTAAACAATTGTCAGGTAAATCTAAGAACAATAAAACAGGCCTACCTAAAAGTCACTGTTGTAGGTCATCGTTTTGATTCCACGTCCGTTTCATTATTTTTATTAATTAGTTATTCGATTGCCGTTTCACGATTTTTATATTTTCTATATTAGTAGTGTTTGGTGTAATGAAGTACAATCGTTATGGTTATTTCTAAATTGCCTTTGAATCATGTTTATAAATAGGAAATTTGCAAATATAATATCAATACGTTTTTCGAATGCTTATGAAGGAATCCAACACAAAATAAATTAGTCAATGATATGTGTTAAAATTCCGTTAAGATACAGTAGACATAACTGAAATTTGAGTTGATACTGAAGGAAATACTGGGAAGGAAGGTTTTTGGCTTTCTACTACTTCATCTTGATACAAAAAATGTGGGAATCTTCCAAAGAAAGGAAGGAAGCAATCAATTTTTAAAGAAGTAACTCTAAACATAGATGTGTAGATCATGCGAAGAAGTAACTTTTAGACACAAAATGGAAGAAAAAGGCCTTCTGAAACAGCTACTTTCGTATAAACATTGAATTATACGAAAGAAAAAATTCTTTAGAAACAAATACTTTCATATGAACACTGAATTATAAAAAAACACTTTTTTCTACTCAGTTTGTATTTCAAACATTCATTATAAAATTAAATCGGATATCATTCACAGGATTTCTACACAATATATACTAAATGAATGGTGAAAATTTCACTTACATGGAACTCAGCCATCCTCACTGGTAGACATCGATGTTTCGCCGTAAGACACTTGCCTTAGGGCTCTTCAGTACCAATCTGGATATTATTATAAGAAAAAAGCACACAATTAATTCATGAATTACAATTTTTATGTCACGTAATAAGTTTGATCTACTTATGTCATCGATGACATCGTAATGACATTCATTATTTGATTAAATCCCAGCCACTAGGAATATTGTTTGAACTGAAAGGTTTACATTTTCAGTAGAAAAAAGTGGTTTTTATATAGTTCAGTGTTCATATAAAAGTATTTATTTCGAATGAATTTTTTCTTTCGTGAAATTCAATGAAAGTAGCTGTTTCAGAAGGGCTTTTTCTTCCATTTTTTCTCTGAAAGTTACTTCTTTGCATGATCTCTACATCTATGTTCAAAGTTACCTCTTTTTAAAAATGATTGCTTCCTTCCTTTCATTGGAAGATTTCCACTTTTTTTGTATCAAGATGAAGTAGTAGAAAGCCAAAAACTTTCTTTTCCAAAAATGAATTCCAAATGTTATTAACATTTTTCATGTCACATGAAATCTGATAATTTTTTCATAATGTTATAGAATCATTAATTTTTTTGGTAGATAGTTTTTATCGTTTTTTTGTATACTTTTTATTGTCACACAATTTTTTTTAAACTCTACAAAAATATCCCCAAAAGATGTCAATGATATATTTCTCGAATAATATCAAGAATAGTATATTATTCAACGAGCGAGAAATATTGCCATTACTTGCGAGAATAAAGTTCATTGACTAGATTCGACGGCGAGAGTGGCGAGTGAAATACTATAACATTCTATACATCGTGAGTAAAATAATTACAATACATACTAGTCAATACTTTGAAAAACATTTTTGTGGAGGTATTTATGTTTATTCTCAATCAATAGAAAATCTGTTGGTTGTAATAAAGTGTAATAAAGAGCAAACTGTTACATCCTGTGTATGGATCTAAACTGGCTGACATTGCTAAAGCAAGAGGTTGAAAATGGAAGTTTGAACATTAACCAAATATTCAGGAAACTTTCTATGTAATAATAATAATAATAATAATGATGATAATAATATAATAATAAGTTTATTTCCAAATAAAATGTTACTGCATAATCAACACTAGAATTAATTGTTATCGAGATGTAGATAAACATATAGAATTCCCACTAAAACTTAATCATTATTCAGACTTTTTTTCAAAACAAAACACAAACACTACAGGGAAATTCTTGAGGCTCTCTGAGAATGGTGCCTGTGCGAAAGTAGTGATTCAAATCAAGTTTACATTTGATTTTAATCGCTGGAGATTATATCCATTTGGAAAAACGTTCTCAGAAAGTTAATTTCACATAAACGCAGTTCTCCAACAGTTCTCAAACAGTGAAGTTCGAGGTGTACTGAGTTGAATTGAATATGACGTTTAGACATTTCATCATTCTGACGTGTGTCAAAGGAAATATGACTGCAATTCACAAGTAATTTTATTTGCTCTGGAAATAAAAGAGGAATAATTTTGAAACCTCAATCATTTTGCCCTTTATCACACAGCAGCAGATTCTCTATGGGTTCAGCTCTGTCAATGTTTCAGATTGTTATTCACCTAAAAACCAGTAATAAATACATTTTTTCGGTAATGTGCCTCCCGAAACTCTTTTTCATTTCATTGGACAAAATAAACCAAAGCTCTCCTGAGAAGAAATGAGAACACACTTACTTGAAAATAGACGAGCCAGTTATAATCAACAGTACATATTTATCATTCAGTTTCTTATTATTGTTAACTCATTTCTTGCTACAAAATTGCATTGTTTTCATTATTTCCTGCTTCTAAGCAAGTAGTATCTGAATTAGAATCATAATGAATATTTGTTCAACTGTGTGGAAAAAAATATGTATCCAAAATTAAGTGATTATTATTATTATTTCAATTCATGCATATAAAAATAATAGTCACTGAATTTTGTATATTTTCTAGATGAATTGAATAGGATTCATTCACAAATTAGTACTTGAGTTCAATTTCACTACAACCCAAAAATAGTTGAAGGTCACAACACTACATACCAGTTGATAAAAGAAAGGATAAAATATCATTCTTTTTTCGAGTAGATACGCTATATGCTTTTCAATTCATAGATTTGAATATTCAAATATCATTCTGAAAGGAATACTCACATAAAAAATCAGTAAGCCACTGTGGTTGTCCATGGTATTCTACTGCAACGCATATGGTATTGAAAAGAACCAGTATAATAACAGACCAATAAAACCATTGTGTCTTGATTACGTGTCGAATACAAAACCTAAATCTTTTTTCAGCTCTCCAAAATCTTGCACATCCACTTTGGCCTCTCACCCTGGTTTTCAGATACGACGACTTTCCAAACCCTGTCAATAATACTTCAACTTCAATATTAAAATTTGTTGTATTCAAAATAGTACTGATACAGCCTGAACTGAGTACTCGTATTGATGGATTATAATACAATGAAAATTTATTTCTGAATCGAAAAACTGAATGCTACTAGGTGAAGATGAAGAAACAATTCGTAAAAAAATCTAAAGTAAGTTTCCAAAGCTTCCAGAACTGTCTTCCTTTCTGATGTGAAAAGTAAGGGATAGAGTTCTAGAGAATGACTTACGTTAGCGTTTCCGCCAGCTAAAAGCTACTACCAATTAATTTATACTGGTTGCTGAAGGATCGTGAAGTATGGTTCACTTTTCTCAAAATTTGAATGCCAATTTTTTATAGTTCTATAAAATATTGCCTAAAATCTAGAATGAATACTGCTAGACACTTTCCTAACCCATTCCTGACAGATAGTAAAAATGACCTCTATAGCCTCGAATCGCACTGCGCTTACTCAGGGTACATGACTCTCGGACCCACTGATCACTTACGCTACGAAGTGGTCGTAAGTTGATAACATTGGCACGCCCTTCTGAATGTATCGGGACTTCGGGGGATAGAGCTTGACCAGCGCAAACTCAGGAATATTAATAATAATATCCATAGGAGATTGCATCCGATTCACGGTTGTACTTCCTCCGGCAAAAATGAGGTCGTGAATTTTTGAGTTAGGAGTGTCTACATAACTAAATGGTAGTGGGTGGAGCCTGTGAAGGCTTCAGGAGCTCGGATCCCAAGAATTGGAGTATTTTTCTCTAGGGCAGCTGCCCAAGCAGCTGGTGAATTCAGTTTTTAGTTTTTGACACTGAATGGAGTGATCACAACTTTGTCACCAAGTTAGGACCTGTTCAGCAAAAGGTCCATATGAAAGCCGCAAAGATCACTCCACTCCTGCGGCAACACCAGAATAAGCCAATGTATGAAGACCTTGGCTCATAACAGCGCCTGACCTTCGCTTTTCCTAGGCCGAGTGAGCTGAAGTCAGAAACTGAGGGGTTCATCATGGCTTGCCAGAATTGTGTCTTCAACACCCTAGTCTACAGCATTCGCGTGATGGGTATAGAGGTTTCTGATCAAGGAAGGAAGACCCATACAAGCTGATGAGCCTGATGTAGTCCTTCTTGACCACCAGAGCAAGACGATAATTGTCTAAGAGTTTTCAGTACTTGGCAAGACGATTATCGCCTGAAGAGACGAGAAGCAATGGATGAAATATCGAGATTTTCTCTTCGAACTCACTAGACTCCCTTCATACCACTCTATCAAGATGGTTGTTCTGATTATTGGTGTCATTGGTGTAATGATGCCCTTTCAATTCACGAATCTCATGCAAGATCATGCCGGCTTCCCGCTCTGAGGCAGAAATCTCAGCCGAACAAATGCAAAAGGCTGTCATCCTTAACTCACTACGATTGCTCAGGGCATATTATTTTCGGACCTAATGATCACTTACTTCGCTGTGTGGGGAAGTGGTCGTTGGTTGATAATGCTGGCACGCCCTCCTGAATGTATCGGAGTTTCTTGGGGTAGGGCCCTACCAGTTATAATAAAAAAAATTATAATGGAAACGATGAATCAGCAGGGATGGCAACTAACACCTGAGGCCTTCGGTGAGTTGCGCCACCACATACCCGAGCAACTGATACAAAACCGGACCGGCAGCCCAGGCGCAACCAGGAGAGGAAACACTGCTATCTTTCGAATGCCGGCCGTGGGTCTACAGAGTTAACCACCTGATGCATTTTTACGAGCCCTATGAACATGGTCTGCAAGAGTGCCGCCTTTTTTACCCAAAACCTTAGGAATTACGTATCTTATCCTCAGCGACAGGGCATCGTATACCTTCTTCCCAGCCTGCTGACGAAGTGATGAAAGTGGCAGTTCTTGGAGCTTTTGCTATTGTATAGCAAACAATTGCAGTTTTCTCAACTGTCCAGTAAAAATGACACAGCTAAGTGTTACTTGAACAAGTTATGGATTTTCATCAAGTATTGACCAATTCCATCACCATTATATATTAGAAATAATGTAGGTCCCAATCAATATAGATCATTTGAGTAATCCTACACCAATAAGCATAAAATCAGAAACTGAACCATTATCTTTGACTTAATTCGACTTGTTGAAACCTTTTTTCAGGGATGCTAATCATGAGCATATAATACTCGCAGACAAGGTTCGACCTCGACTGAAACAAAGTTACTTTGATCACAATGATAACATTAATATATTCTGAAATTTGTTATTTTTTACCAGCCGTTATATTTCACTTTGATAACATAAAGTTATGAGTGATCAGGTACCTATCAGCAACAACATGCTCAGTGGTTTGAAAAAATTATGATCTACTGAGTCGTTGACAATTATGAACTTGTAATGTAATATGGGGCTATGAATTGAAATTATCAGAAATGTCATATTCAGGGTGGAATTAAAATAATAATTACCATCATCAGCAATATCTTCATCTTCTTGTTCTTCTTCAGTATCAGTACTCTTACTTCTACCTAAATTTTTCAGTTTCTTCTTTCTTGCTGCTCTTCTTCTCGCCTCCATTATATGCAGTTTTTCCTCTTCAGTTGTTCTCTCTTCAGCTAGTATAACCTCCTCTGCAAAATTTAAGTGTTGTATGAATTCATATATAGATACTTAACTTTTCGCTCGAGAATGCTAATGAAATCAAAAAAGTAGAAAAAACACCTCAATATTTTTTATATATGTATGAAATTGATTTAGTATAGAGTGTTTTTTCTATCAGCGACTACAGAATATATCGATATTTACAATAACAAAATAGTTGTGAATGCGATCTTTGCCCTAATTTCCACATCTACATAATATTTGAAAACAATTCTATTTTTCTACTAAATATGTGTATGAGGTTATTCTAAAATGTTCGAGTCTAATATGCATAACTGTAGTTTTTGACTAAAATGATTAGTGCTTTCCACACATACATTGTGAAATGAACGGTGTTCAGTTTTCCTTCAACTGATGTCAAATAAAAACTTTCACCCAACCTAAAATAAACTGCATCTGGGGAACAAGAAAGAAAATATAAAAAAATGTAAGTGATCAAAATAATACATTGGAATGGCGTACGACTGATGCATCAAAATTATAACTATTGATGGTTAACAGATTCCGATAAAAATCTGGAAAGTAATACATTAAAACCTGCTGAAATATTTTGGTAGTTATTCTGTTATTCCTGGCTGAGACAAATTCAACAAAATACTTTTCTTGAGTCATCAATGGTGTTAATAACATGATGGTGGTGACTTTGTTACATATATTATATTTTTTTTCTTAATTTTTCAAATGTTATATTTCTACGTATTTTGGGCGGAGATTAATATAACAAACTAAAATTTATGACAATTGGTTGAACCAGTTTTGGGTTATGAATGGTGTAACTAAGATGATTTTGCGACTTTTTTTTATTCATTCTGGATTGTTTCAATGGATTACTCTGCTTTTCCGGACGAAGACAAATGGGATAAATAAAAAGTCAGTCATTGAATAACTCACGACTTTCTATCATACAGAATGTAACATAAGTATGTTTAAATATTCGAGTGACGTATTTCTGAGACAATAAAAAAAATCTTCACAAACTTGTGTCCGGAAATGCATCAATTCGGAGATACAGGGTATTGAAATTGAATTTTCTGTGGAAAATCATAATTTTGTAATAATTTTCATGTAACATCTAGAGGGCGCTGCGTACTCAGTCATTATTTATTTCAAATTGCCCCTACTTTTTTGACAGTAAACTTTTGGTACTTCTCATGAAAGAACCCAGTTCCCACACCTTTTCCAGGTAAAAAAGGTACATCTCCTCAACGACGCTGGAGGTGATCGTTTTTGAGATATTTACAGTTTTCATTATCGATACATATTACTTTGGAAATCACGTAACGTAAGTGCCTGGACACGCTGATTATGGTATTTTTATAATTGCTGTTCCGATAAAATTCTGTAAACAGTCGTGTGTCTCACATTTAAAGTTTGACTATTTTTTCTTGTACTTGTCTCTGGATATTCACTAATTTTTTCGAGAACCACCCCTCTCAATTCCACAGTTTTTGTAGACCATGTTCATGACCATCCTACTTCAGAATTTCTTTCAAAGCTTCCAGATTTGGAAAGTCGCTGGAAAAGATTCACAAATAACGCTGTACAAGTAGTTACGTGTTGAGGATATCTTTCTTGACAGATACGGCCTCGCTTGAATTTCCGTCAGCCAAGCCGTATGCAAAAACCATATCAGCCATTTCAGCATTCGTAAAGTCGGACATGGTACCAAAAATCTCTTTATAAACTCCGAAGTGTGAATTTCTGAATGAATAGTTGAAAATGTAACGGCGAACTTCTATTTAGATACACAAATGTTTATAGCCTACTCGATTCAATTAACTTAATTTGCAAGCGGAAAGTTACAAAAATTATTGAAATAAAATTTGGCTATACTGATTAGGCAGTTCAATAATGCTCAGTGTAGAAAAAGTCTGTCCGGGTAGGCATACTGCCTTATGGAAAGAACCAACCATGATTTGAAAAATTTCAACAATTGGTATCTCGAAAACGAACAATTTTTTGATGAACAGTTTGAAGAAAAGAGTTGTTTATTTTGACGAGATCCACCACATACTCAGTTTACGTAATGTTCTCAGCAACTTCTATTAGCGCCCTAGGAGCTAAGTAATATGCTTCGATATAGAAAATTGTAAATATCTCGAAAACGATTACCCTCAGCATCAATAGAAAAGTGTACTTTTTTTACTCGGAAAAGGTGTGGGAATTGGTTTTTTGTATGAAAAGTACCAAAAGTTCTCGGTCAACAAAGTTAGGGTAATTTGAAATAAATAATGAGAGCGTACGCAGCGCCCTCTAGACGTTACATGAAAAATAATACGTTACAGTTACAAATTTGTAGGTTGTAATAAGTTGTTAGATATTCTTCCTGCCTCCTTTCTAAATATGAATGAGTTTTCATAATTAACAGTTCAAATTATTTGGATGTCCGAAATATGAACATTCAGAAGATACTTTTCCCAATTCTGACCTAGAAGGTCAGATTTATGTACCTACATATTTTTCTTAGACTAATATAATTTTATTTTGCTTTGCTCTTTCGCTTTTATGAATCAAGTCATGGAATTCTAATTCTAACACCTGGTGTCATAATTAGCACATGGACACTAATAAGACATTGTGTTCATAGAATGCAGGATGCATTCTGTTGAAAAAAATTGCAACTACATCACTGGAAATGATGAAAGATTGAATGCCCATTGAAACAGCAATCAGAGAATATGAAATCCATAAAATTACTCTGCACTCTGAATTTTATGGAAAATATCCTATCGAGTATGTGGTCACGGTAGTGTAGAGGTTAGCACATTCGCCTTTCAAGCGGACGACCGGGGTTCGATTCCCCGTCGGGGCCACCGTGCTGGGTAATCGCACGT
>WOGR01004019.1:0-15187 GCA_015342045.1 Leptinotarsa lineolata | reverse complement strand
AAGGAAACTGACTTGGAGGTAGACTGCTTTCTTATATTTATTTCTGGGAAACAAGTTCCCAAACTAAACGAACAGAAATAGTGACGGTCATATTTAAAATTAGTGAAATGAAGTAACTTTGAAGTTTCAGAAAATGTGAAGTCTAAATGCAAGGAATTCAACACATGAGTTTTGACCACTAACGGTGAATATTCGTGCTCATATAGAATTTTCTAAATTTTTGAGTCTTTGGTGGAGGCGTGGGGTTTCATTAGTAGGTACTGGTAACAATAAAATGGTGAATGGAACTGCATTTGTTTTGTAATTATAGTGATTTTGAAACAACAGAAAGAGCAAAACAAATCACTGGATTATTCTGAGAACCTTCAGTAAATATAAAATTCCATTATATTCGATTCGCAAGAGATTTGAAAATAGCCTACTTGCCTCAATTTGGGAAAATTCAATTATGCATCTTTAAATGAATAGTAACAAACAATATAGTCAAATACTTGCCCATTATTTTAAGAAAATGAAGCCTCACTTTAATATTTATCTGTGACTTCAGATTTCATGGAATTATTGGCGCTTATCGAACTCATCAGTTATTCTGCAACTACAAAACAGATCATAACGGATGTTTTTCTGGTAGTTTATTATATGGTACGTTCCCGTTTATGTCAGGTTATTTATTTTTTTTTGACATTCACAATTCGTGAATAGGGTTGTTGGGTAAACATTCATTGACAGTTTTTCAAATATTTAATTTCAACAGGATGTATTGGATTGGTTTCCAACTATGTATCTGGGTAATCGGGTCTTTCATCGTAAATTATTGTCTTCTTCAACAATAATTATACGTGACATCAAAAATTTCATAGAAACCAAATTTTGCTCTATTCGAATCATAGTAGCCTGTTCATTGACAATTAAATTGTCAACACGAAACTGAGCATGACATATTATAGAAAATGCCAAACAGCTCAATAAAACATTCGTGCAATCGGCTTTGGCTTCAATACTTTCGATTCGATTGCAAAAAATTGTATTTGACGAAATGTGACGAGGAAATGAGGAGAGATTTGGAGTGGATTGAAGAGAATCATTAATGATTTTCCATCCTCGAATTCTGATAATGTGATCGTCTAATATTATATTGTTACGTTTGTATGAAATTTCAATAATAACAATAAATGCTTTTTTCTGGAATTGGCGCAGTGTTAGTGCACCTGATTCACGTTCGGTAGGTCGTGGGTTCGATCTCAACCTCGACCAGGTATTTTTCTCGAGAGAATTTATCTAGTTGAAGCTGGGATGATTCTGCAACCATGTTAAAAATCATACGTTGAAAGGTAAGACCTCGTTAGTCCTTAGCTCGCACAAGTTTCTCTACTCCTGAGGGTTGTCGTTCGTATGGGGGCGACAGCTGATTAACGGAAAAACCGATTTCAGAACAGATTTAAAAACAGATTCGATTTTTCAGTAAAGATATGGAGACGACTGTATTAAGAAAAAGGTTGGATTTTCCCAATTGCAAGGTTGAAACTCACCTCTCTGCATTTTTGGGATGACGGACTCTCCGTCTACTATTACTGTGAGCGGATTTCCACTCAAGATTGATGTTTTGCAGGTAGCAAGAACACTATTCTTGCTCGTCAGCATCTCGACATCACCTACCCTAATCGCTGGATTGGACGTGCAGGACCTCAAAACTGGCCAGCTCGCAGTCCTGATATGAATTCTCTAGACTTGTTCATAAAACTCCTGTACTAAATGTGAATGACTTAAGGAATCGAATAATTGACAATTGCAATGTCATAAGGAATACTCCAGGTATTTATGAACGTGTCAGACAATAAATGACAAATCGATTGCAGTCGTGTATTTTATCAGAAGGTGGATATTTCGCTCATTTACTCTGAGGTCGAAATTGTTCATTATTTTCTTTTGGTTTTTATTTTTGATGGATAGTTTTTAGAAATGATTTTTTTCTCTTGAAAACGAAGCTTGATATGAAGAAGATACAAGCGATGGAAAAATTCTACTTTCAGTTGCTTAATCTTGAATAAAATAATGATGAAAAAACTTTTGAAACAAGCTTTCAATTGAGTGCCCTGAAAAGATAAAATTAAAATTTCAAATCACATTGACCACATTCATTCATGACTTTACAGAAGTGAAATTATAATAAAACCTTGACGCGATAATTTCAATTTGTAATTGAAATTTTGTAATTAGGTAGGCACCTACTAAAGGCTCGTTAATATTAGTGCTATTAATTTTATACGAAATGAAGTTTGTTTATTGGAAAAAAGGCCTCAATTATAACAAGTGAGCATGTTACTGCAAATTATTTTCTAGTCTGAAATTGGTGAAGGAATTCAGTTCACTGAATATTGAAAAATCTATAGAACACAAAGCAGATGATAATGACGTAATTTTACGAGAGCATACAAAGGTCAAAAAGTCATTGTTATTGACAAAAAAAGACTCAAAAACTATACATTATTTGAATATTGGAACCTACGATATTCTAAAGGATGATTCAATAACCATTACCAGAGAAGTCAATAGAGCTGGTTATCAATGGAAGTGATAAACGCTGGACAGTTATGATGGATCTGAAATCACCCAAAATCCACAGATCTGCAGCGTTGTTAGTGATGGCTCCCTTTGAAAAACAAAAAGAGAAATGCTAATTAAATCCATACTAATATCAATTCGCGATTCATCTGGTAATAGTGAATTCTCAGATGAAAACCAGCTAATCCAGTAGTGAAACAAAAAATTTGAAAATTGTTTACAATTTGTCTATCTCAAAATTATTTCCAATGATCCTGCTCCGATTTCGGAGCCATTTTCAAGAAATTGATGTAACTTGACGCCGGGGCCTCAGTCTGCCTACTCCCTAGGTTTCGTCACTGGTTCTATCTGAGGTCTGAATCTACCTACTCCTTAGATTGAGTTGGGGTATCAAAGGTTGTTCGGTGGTATTATATCGGCGGGAGCTACTGAACTGGAAATGTGGGGGCAGGGCTTTGTATCTAGCCGCATAAGAGAACGAACAAGACCATACGTTCAGATTCAATAGAGCCATGCTATCGAAAGCCCTTGCAAATAATAATAAAAAGTTGTTAAAACTGTCAATCAGACGAAATATTATATCTGTTGTTGAAATCCGGAAGTAACATGATAAAATAATTATAATTAATTAGAAATGATGAAATGTATTTAGACATAAGTGAGGTTATACAAAATTAGTAAACATATAAAAGAGAAATGTAGCTAATTTTAGAAGTATGTATCAGAACTGTAAGTTAACTAGTTTGAGAAATATGAAACTTCGGAACTTGAACTTTGTATTTTCTGAAAAATTTCCTGTAATTTTTTTTATCGATATTATTCATTTTGGTGTTTATTATGATGACAGATTTTCTGGATGATACTTTTGGACGGTTGTATTAACATTTTAAGGTTTGCATGAAAAGTTCAATCCGGACCTGTTTCAACCGATCGATTGTAAGTCAAAATGAATGACGTTTTCTAGTTTGGGATGCCAGGAAAACGAACACAAATAACATCCAAAGAGCGAGTGATATATCACAGTAGTTGGAAATATGCGAAGAGTCAAAAATACGCATGTGAAAAATCATCTGAAAAACACAATTTGAGTCACGTTTGCTGTGAAAGCAAACATGAGACCAAAGAGAATGAAAGTGGGGCGAAGCTCTTGATGAAGAAATCAAAATGAATCTGAAGACTCTATCGAGTAGAGATAAATACGTATCTGATTAAAAGGTTGTGGTAAATGCTTGCCGGAACATAATAACTTTCTAGGTTAATACTACGATGGACACTGATGTTTTCTGGTAGGCATCTACCAGAAAGTACTGTGTAGGCACATTGGAAGAGATATGTGTTTCGAAATTCCATCTCGTATCTCTCCTCGATACAGTCTTCATACTCATTTATTTCCTGTTAGAGTGTTGGTACATGTAATATTTCTTCCCCCTCTCAGATTGTAGAGATGGAACTGTTACTCGTTAAGAAACCTTTCTCTCAGACGAAAGTTTCATGCATTGCAAGGAGGTCGAACAAACCCTATAGAATACTCTCAAAATAACCTCAGGTCTCTATGAATAACTGAAGAAAAATACCGAAGAGTACACAAAAAACATGGGGAGAGACGATAAGGGTACATTTTTCGGTTCAGCAATTACGAATTCAACACCATCCTGAACATACTCAGAACTGGAAAGACATTCAGGAAGAATTGGTGGCGAAAAAAGTAGTAGATTTGAAGAAGATCATATGAGCTATGAACTCATTTCGAACATATAAGTCGCGGAGACCAGATAGCATTTATCCAGCAATGGTGCACAAAGTACAGAAATTTGTGGTCAAGAAACTGTTTGTGATCCTCAGATGAGGATACACACCCAAAACATGACGACTGATTAGAACCACCTTCATACCAAAACTTGAGAAAATTGAGAACAGGATTCGGCGAATGCTATAAGACCAATCACTCTCATGTCGTTTGCATTGACATACTAGTGAAACTGCTTGACATATTAGGGACATAGCTCTGGCTAGTAGACCACTGTATCGAGACCAATGTGTCAGGTATTCAAACAGAAACAGCCTTAGGTCGGGTAACGAAAAAAACAGAATATACTGACAAAAACAAAAAAGAACACTTAGCTACTTTCTTGTCCCCAGAATCGATCATCTGGGCGTTAAGAAGGACAGGGATCGATGATACAAGCTGCAGGTATATAGACTGTAAAAATGACCGTTATGGAAGAAATACTAGTAGCACAGACGCTGTTCTCAGGGAAAGTTTTGTCCCTACTGTCACGTAACCTTGTTATGGACGTGTTACTATGTCTTCTGGACCATAATGCATACAAAGTACTGGGTTATGCAGATGACTTAGTCATCCTAGCCCTAGGGGTCGCATGCAGCAGGCAAGACAGAGGGCCTAGCTCCTCTGAAACTTTGAGGTGAAGAGATGCAGCTGCTGGGCGAGGTGAAATATCTGAGAGTTATACTGGATTTCAAGCTGACTTGGAACCAAAATCCAGGAAAAGGGAAAAGAAAGGTGGAGATGCTGGCCAGACGCACCTATGAAAGAACAAGGGCTGAAATAAGACATAATGTATTGGCTCCAGACCATGGTGGTCAAACCCATGATAACATATGTATATATGTCTGGTCGTCGAAGAAGAAAGGATCTACCGCTATTGATGAACTGAACAGGGTACAAAAACATGTTTCAGAATAACAAGAGCAATGAGAATTACCTCAAAAATGCATTGGAGACACTGTTGAATCTTCTTACGTTACATCTTGTGATAAATGTGGAACCGAGAGTGGGCCAATTCAGACTTGAGAACTCACCAGCCTATATGGGGTGGGGAACATCAGAAATTTCGAAATATGTGGAGGAAGGAACGTCTCACATGTTCTCGGACCACATGTTACCGAAATACATGTTTCACACAAACTACGCGGTTGAAATCTCAAAACACGGAGAGTGGAGAATAAACAGTCATCTCGAGAACATGCTTCCCAGAAACATCTGGAATACATTTCAATTATTCGTTGGGTCACTAAACATCAGTCTTTTAAGATGAAATATATGACATATTTCAATGCGCAAGGAGAAATAATTTGGAGCTTCAACAAGATGAGACGATAAATATTTTCGAGACTGCTCTGGAAATATCGTGAGGAAATGAGAAAACTGGTGAACAGGAATAGATTGACTATATACTGGGTGACAGGACACTGAGATATCATGTGCAAAGAAGAAACTGATGAGTGTGCCAGACACGGATCCTCACAGCTGGTTAAGGGCTTCATATATAGGTCCTTTACCAGCTGTGGGGGACCACAATCTTTGGTACGTAACCAGGACAGAGAATTATTTGTCTATGAGAAATATAAAGAGTGCTTGTTGAACACATAAATCTCTATAAAAAAATCATCCGGAAAAAGAACCAAAGATCTGCTTCAATAAAGCAGGGATTGGCTCTGAATAATCACAGAGCTACTCACTGAACACTGTCCATCAAGAGAATACCTGATCAAAATAGGGCTGTACAAGGAATACCTCAGCTGCAGGTCATGCAACGAAGTGATAGAGACAGCTTGTCACAAGATAGGGGAAAAACACAATACGAACTTCAGGCTGCAGTGTTTTCCGGAGACTTGGGAAAAATGTACAAGTCAGACAGCTTCCAGGAAGTGAAAAAAGATATTTTAAAAAATAACCTCAAATGATGAATTTCCTGGATGGAAAACAAAATGACACGAGAGAATTGGTTTAGCGCATTTATGATTAGAAAACCAGAGCTTTCATCGAGAATGGCTCAGGCAACTAATTTATTTAGAATTACTAGTTTGAATGGAACCGATCATAATATATTTCACTATTATTAACAAAAAGTTATGAGGTAGTTTCGAGCTACAATATATTTATACCCTGAATGAAACGGCCATAACTATCGGCCTGAATCCCGATGGAGTGTTTGCCACAAGTGGTATTCGCCAGGTTGGATCAACAGCATCAACAAAATGGAGTACACTCACTACAATACGAGGGTGCTCTAGGAAGTACCTGATCTGACCAAAAGATGGCGGTAGTTATTTGAAAAATATCACTTCATTAGTAAGCACACAGTCTATAAAGCATATGTTTCGATGTAATGATGTTCCAATTGAGTGTTCAGCGAAGTTTCACAGCAACAAACAAGAATTCTCGTGTCGTTTCATAACTATAGCTGGAACATGGGTCCATAACTTTACACCTGAGAGAAAAGAACAATCAAAACAGTGGATTCAAAAGGTAAAACCGGCTCCAACGAAGGCGAAGACCGTTTCATCTGCAGGCAAAATCATGGTATCGGTTTTTTGGGATGCGCGTGGGATAATATTCATTGACTACCTTAAAAAAGTTATAACTATCAACGAAGACTATTATGCAAACTTATTGCAATGTTTGAGTGTTAGTTGTCAAAGATTTTCCAACGATGAAGAAGTGATGTCGGTAGTTAATGGCTATTTTGAGGAGCAAGGCACTTATTATCAAAACGGTATCGAACTCATTGAACGTCGCTGGAAGATTATGTGGAAAATAAAAACTTTTTTCCAAATTTTTTGTGTTTTATTTGTTGGGCCGGGTACTTCTAGGACCAGCCTCGTGTCTTTCAATGCGAATACTCCGAGGAATTTTACAGTTCTTTTATTTGTTTTTCCGCGTTTTCGCTATCAGAACCACCTCTTATGAAATTGACTATTAGGCGCAGTGGGAACAGCAAATCCTACAGGTTGGATACAAAACAAAGAATTTTCATTATTTTTCAACTATTTCCTGAAATTAACAGACCCGTCGACTTCTCAACTGAGGTTGAGAAATCATTCCTCTTGTGTTCGTATTTATTCTCTGGATTTCTGCAAAATAAATGGAATCCAATCTCAGGCAACTTTATTCGACCAGTATATTGACAACTTAAGAATTCTATCAATTGGGTGGATGTGAAAGCACCCTGATAGCTAAACAACTAGCCTTTATGACAATTATATTATTTTAGCTAGTGATATGTGAATATTCAGGCTAGTTTTAAGAAAACTGGAATTTATCCATTCAACCGAAACTTATTCAATGATCTTGATTCCGCGCCATCGTATGTAACGGATCTATGAAATCCTAATAAAGCGATTTGGAGAGATGACAATACTGTCTCAGTTTTCATTTTGAATGAAGGGCATAACTGAGTATTCTGTAGCGAGATGAAAAGAGTTGATACAGTATGTCTATGAATACCTACGTTTCTTTATTCTATCAATGTTTCAGTCAATTCTTATTATTTTCAATGAATTTTTTTCAATATCTCCAAATATTTCAGTGATATAAATGATCCCTTCTCAAAATTATTATTTATTGATAGTTGTATAATTGAGGTACGATTGAGTCATATTGTCAAATACGCTAAGGTCTTAATGGTGCTATTGGGAGATATTTCATTGGAGTTATTTCAATCGTACATGGTCTTCCCTATATTTATGTTTGGTAGTGTTCTCAGAGGACAGTATGGAACTGTTCTAACGTCTACTAGGTGGAGAGTCCTGGAAAGAACTTGATGGCATCACCTGCCCGAGCCTTGCGTATGATATATTTCATAAAATAATTCATTATTACGTTGAACTGGCATTTCCGTTAACTCGTCTTCATGGACGTAGAAAGAGAAATTATTCAAATATCATCACGCAGGATCTCAAAGACTTGGTTTCACTTTACTCAGAGTGTTCCAGGGAAAACGATCGTTATAAAACTGTAAGCAAGCATCTTACACAAATATACAGGGAAGAACTGAAGGAAATTCACATACGCATAGAATAGCAAAATCCAACAATAAATTCAAAGCATGTGGAAGATTATAAACCATCTTAGAAAAAATGATCAACGAAATAATAATATTGAAATACGTGAAGGTAATTTTGTCATATCAAGAATTGAGATGGCTAATAGGTTCAATGTCTTTTTTCCCCAATAATGTGTCATAATGGAATAGATATTAAATTTTTAAAAAACAATGTTCCCCTCTGCCATAACTTTTTTTTATGCATCCCATTAGTGAATATGACATAATTGATTTGATAAAAACACTAAAAAACTCGGGTGCTAGTGGTTATGATGAGATTTCCAACAACCTTTTAAAAAAATGTGCTCATGAGTTATCATATATGCTGCATCACATCATTAAACTGAAAGTTTTCCCGAAAAATTGAAAATAGCCAGTGTTGTACTGATTTATAAAAAAGGTGATGAAAATTGTTATGAAAACTATAGGGATATTAGTTTGCTTTCTAGTGTATCAAAAGTATTTGAGTTAAATATCAAAAATCGATTACTTTCCTTCTACTCTGTGAATAACATTCTTCCATCATATCAGCATGGATTCACAAGAAATGAGAGTACTAAAACTGCTCTATGTGATTTCAGTAAACACATAATAAATGCTCTTGACCGCAAAATACATATTTGTGGTCTATTTATAGACTTCCCAGAAGCTTTTGACACGATTGATCATGAACTCTTACTACAGAAATCGAAACGATATAGCGTGAATGGGATTGCTCATAAGTCGATTAAATCATATCTACAAGATGGAATCCAACGTATTGTTGTTGGGGATACGGTGAGTGAACCACGAACGATCGAGGAAAGTGTCTCCCAAAGATCTATACTTGGACCGCTCTTATTTCTCATTTTTGCAAATGACTTGTTTCATTATTTTCAATAACTTTCATCAGTCCACGTGATGACATATGCGGATGATACATATTTCCTTATTACAGAGAATGACTCCGTTAATCTGTCAGATATGTCTCAAGGTGTATACCAGCAAATTATAACATGGACAAACAAAAACGACCTGAAACTTAATATAACCAAAACCGTGCTGATGAAGTTCACTTTGAACACAAATGAGTATGAGATTTTTAGTATATATGAGGATGATGACTTTTATGTAGAATCCGTTAGAGAAACTAAATTACTAGGCATTACAGTTGACTGAAAACTCAACTGAACACAACATATTGACACACTTCGTTAAAAACTCCGTAAAAATTGTTATGCGTTGAGATTCACGTCCAACCACTGTAATTTTGAAATTTTGCTAAGTCTATGTTATGCTATCATTTACTGCCATCTACGATATGAAATTTAGAATTGGGGTTCGAGAACGTCCGTGGAAAATATTTTCATATTGCAGAAGTCGGCAGTTTGGATAATTGCTAAGCTTGGATGAAGAGAGTCATGTAGGAGCTTTTTTGAAAACTTGAAACTTCTTACGGTTGTTGGTTATATCAATGAATTGTGTATTTTTGTTTATAATAACATATCAAAATTTTTGTCGAATCAGCAAAAACACTGTTATCCAACTCGCACTGGAAATTTGCTAGTACCTAGATCGCATCAAACAGCCCTCTACCAGAAAAGCCATCTCTATCTCGGACCAAAATTTTTTAACAAATTGGACGAAAATATAGAAACAGCCACTGATATCTATATTTTCAAATGAAGATTGTAAAATTTATAAATTGATAAAAATTGCTACTCTTCAGATGACTTTTATCAATGATTTTATCCTTTCTCATGAATCCTTTTTGTTGATTTGGTAACTTTGTATGTTTGGTGACTTTTTTCTTGTAATTGTATATAGAAAAGTATGCCTTTTATTTATACTTTTCAACTATTATTATTATTATATTATGTTGACCAATACCCTTACCTGAGTCCAGTGGAATTACAAGTTTTAGATGAAAATTGAGAAACATATTCAACATTTGGCTCTTTTGATTTATACCATTTGAAATACTTCTAATGTCGAAGAAACATAAAAGAACCAATTATTTTTTCTTTTGGACTTACGCTAACATTTGTTTCTTGATATAAGCAGTCAGTAGATACCACTCATGAAATTAAACATCTTTGTGCGTGATGCCAATACAAGGTTATAAAATGTATGGCCATGCATTACATAATTCAAATGTAAAATTGATTTCGGAAATTCTGGTAGGAGTTTTGGCATTCTTCCAGGCATTGATGTTCTGTTGAGAAAACAACAATTTCTGGGCGACAGATTTCGAGTGCAGCCAGTTGGGCATGAACATAATGGCTCATAATGGTCAACGGTTAATGTTAACTTCACAATGACTTGTTGAAGTTGGCACTTCCCTAGATTTATTATTAGAAACGTTGTTAGTTAGGAAACGGCGTCAAACATAAACCGTGAGAAACGATTTTCGATAGATATTTTCCGAATATATGCACAGAACAGATATACACTAATGTACAGCTGATAACTTGTTTAGTAGCACCCGACGAGGTATTATTCTGAAGTTTTTATTGATGAAGCTTCCTCTGAATTGAAAAAATTAATGAAAATTTTATTCATAGCAACATGAGTGACCTGACATCATTTAATTCTATAGGTATGCGTAAGCAGAAATTATCGAAAGTTTCCAGAATCATGCTGGAAATCAAAACTACCTGAATAACATTCTAACCCGTTGTATGTTCATTATTGGATGACACACTCTCTTTCAAGTCAGTATTCTATTGAAACCATACTCATACGGTATGCATTTCATAAAAATAACATTTATTATTTATCTGTAATTGTCTTCAATCTTTTTCTTTCTTCAACAAATCGTTTCTGTATCTCTGAGCATGAAAATTAACTCAATTCTTCTTTGGAGAGAAAAAAGAACCATTACCACAGTTCATTTTTTCATTAATGTTGCCACAGTACAGTAGAACTTGAGTAAATCTTTGAAATTTAGTCAAAATACATGTTGTTCCGAAAAATATCAACTTCTAATTTGTTTTGAAGCGAAAATGAAATGAAAGCAGCTCAATAGCAAATTCGAAAAATATATCAGTTAATTCCTTTCAGAGTTCAATAACTCAATTTGTCACTGAGCAGCACAAGTGGAACTGATGTACTGAAAATTATTGAATTTTTGAAGAACAATTGTTGATTTATGATGAAAACGGCTTTGTTAAAAATATGTTTGAGAAAGTATTAACAAAGTGAGTTTATTGTGCAATTTCAGCTATGAGAAATGTACATAACAAAAATTAGTTCCTATCAAATTGTAGGCTTCAATTTCTGACTACGAAAGAAATGTTATAAGCAGACCTATTACCATCCAACCAATAAACATGCAAACCGTATAAAATATACAACACATACAAAAAGCAGAAAAAGCTCACATATATGCACATATCTAGATGAAGAAAGAGTGAAAAGTAAAGAAATTCAAGCACGAAAGTACTCATATGACTGTATAATAAGATTTCATAAAAATATGAAAATCAGGAAGTATGAAACAACAGTTCAACAGTTAAAGCCAATAGTGAATATGTAGGTAGGCCCAAGACAACTGGATTCATTTGACCCCTCATTGTAAATGGTAGATGCTGATCCCACCCGGGATTGCCTGGTGAGATACCATTGCAACGGCTTAGGCAGCGTGAAGTTGCTTTCGAGCTAACGTTTCGTTGCTGTGCCGCTGTTTCCGGTTTCGAAGGCGGGAATACAAGAAAAAATTGCATGATGGCGCCCTTAGGGTCGAAATACTCCGGAGATGAAATAGTTCCCCAATGGGCTCTCCGGGTGGGAGCTGTTTCGAGAGTATTATCCTGTAGAAGTTTTTCGGAAACCACTATTTCTGACAGTCAGCGGGGTCCTTTGAACATCAGTCCACAGGAAAATAGCATGGTAACTGGAGATGCTGAGATGCCCACTAGCAACTTTAAAACCTATTCCTGCAACATCAGAGGACTCAACTCAAATATAAACTGAGTGCACCAATATCTGCAAACAAATAGTCCTCATATTCTTACACTCACAGAAACCAAAGTCAGTGTTTCAACAAACCCCGTCAATTTTCTATATCCCGGCTATGATTTCCACTCCCGATTCAGACGTGACTTCAGAATATGTGTTTTTATCCGCAGCCATCTCTCCTGTCAACCAGAAGAAATGCTGGAACACCAAAACTTCGATGTGACAGACTGTGGTTGCTCATCGTTTTGAGGTTCAACGCAGTACACCTCAAACTTTACTATTCAAGAACTCTTTTATATGGAGAATTGCGTTTAGGTGGAATGTACTTTCTGAGAATGTTCTTCCAAATGGATTTAATCTCCAGAGATTCAAATCCAATGTGAATCACTAGTTTCGCACAGGCCCCGCTCTTAGAGCGCCTTGAGGATTTACCTGTAGTGCTTGTGGGGTTTATTGTGTATCACACTCATTCAAACTATAATCAATATATCTAGCTGCTCAACGAAAACCGATTAATTTATTTTAAAACCTAATCCAGATCACAGCGGGGCAGGTACTAAGTTATGCTCTGCTACCGGAGTATAAATTTCCTTGTGGGGAATAATTCAACAAGATTATTATATCGTGATACATTTCTCACAATCTAGTGAGGACCTAATGGGCGGTCAGTTCGTGACTACCTTCGTGAGATAGGTTGAGCATTATGAATGTGTGGCTTGGGAAGTAGTTCTCCTGTGAAGCATTTCAGATAGATGCCTAACTATGGGTGAAGAGTGTAAATTGCACCTACCCTCAAAGTGACATAGAAGTAGAAATTTGCAGTTTTGAAATAATGTCCAAGGCAGTTATAAAGGTATACTAAAGGAATTCCAGTGAATTCGTTGGTTTAGAAACTGTCGGAGGTTTAAGGTGCAAGATTTCCACTTAGTTCGACAGCTTTACCTGACGATACATCTGATTTAGCCGAACAGGAATTTTATCCTACGGACAGGATGATTACTCTCGATCGTAAGCTTTTGTTGACCAACTCAGGAGATATCAGATATCTCATGAAGCAGATTCCACTTCTGCTGCTCAAGATTTTGATGCGTAGCAGTATCGTGAGATATCCTGCTCTTGAGGAGGCGATAAGTCGCTATCTGGCTGCATTTTTTAGTTTCCTACGTTTCTTTAAGGTAGAGAGTTGAAAACTTTTGCTTTCGATCGGATTTCACAGGAAAGACAGTTGGGGTGGTTTAGACAATGTTCATCTACTCGCTAGGTTCGGTTGGGATGAGATGTCAGCATTACCAGCAAATCTTTGCGTGAGGAGTCGTCTTTGAGTTTTATCTGAATGTATTGAAGTTCATAGTATTGCACTTTCTAGGTATTGTATTGTAAAGTGAAGGTATTGTAAAAACGATTCTCTGTAATGAGACGTTCAGTATTATTTCTACTGAAAGTACTGAGAACTTCGAAAAATCATCGAAACTGTCCCGCTCGAAATAAAAATTACCTTTTCTTTATATTTTTTCCCATTATTTCAAAACGAATTATTTAAGACTATAAATTAACAAGTAAGCACCCTGTATATTCAGTTTATGAGATATTAGAATAATTGGATCAATGAATTTCAATTTTAGCTTCGAGAAATAACCATCTACTGTGCACATTCCCACCTAAATAACCAGTAACGTATCCCAATTCGAATGTTTCCAAGTGCAGTTGGTGTTCCCCGCCTAAATTCAATCAATCAGTGCAATAATGGAACAGTTCAACCGGAATATGACCGCAGTGAAAAATCGGATAGCTAAGTGCGAACGATAATATCTGGCAACCCTCTCGACTCCTTTTCTATAACAAGCAGCACATTTACTACAAATTGGCAAGCAAAGGGCATTGTAAAGTTTCGGTTTGGGTTAATGAGAATATGCTATTAAGTTGGATAATTGCTCGGCAATATTGATCTGATGAGTTAGTCGTGTGGCAGCCGATAGGCTGACAGGAACTGCTATTAATAACAAAGGAGTTATTGGATCTGTACATTAGCTATAATAGAGTAGCATCGGAACGATGCGCAATAAAATCCTTTCGGATTTATCTGCCGATTTTAGGTTTTATTGCTTCCTTCGCGGAAGGTTCTACGTTACACTCACATTCGATGTATCGTATGACACAATCTTGATCCCAATCGAAGCCGCTTCTTCCATTCTTAACCGTCTATCATACGGTGCCCATCTCGAATAGTGAATGAATTGAAAAACTTACCCACTTTTGATTTGTTCGCGAGCAAACGAGGAGGATGCAATGATTCAGTTTCTGGATGGTAAGCCTTTATTTTCTTTTCTGGGGACAAAGTAATAGGACATTTCTGAAACGTGACAGTTCAGCCAGACAACGCTGCTTTGTTCTGAGTCAAAATTATCTTCGGGATCCGCATATCCGTTTTGTCTACAAAGGTAGGCATTATTAACAGTGATAAGTTGTCCCCACAGTATATGGTACCTCTATAGTGAACTTAGGTTTCTTCCAACGTAATAACGTGGGAGCCTTCTCTGAGTGCATATTTTGCTCCTGTTGGTTTGTTTTTATGCACCAGGTGACAATTTATTTCTTTTCGGCTCTTTGAATACATAAGAAATTGTCCCCTGAGAATAACGACAAATCAGCAATACCTAGTGGAATATGAACTCAGAAACGACACTTTCGTTATCGAGCTGAAAAGCCCCAAGTACTAGATGAAATTTAGAGCTACTATCGGAAACGTTATAGGGAGGCAATAGAAAATTCAGACACCGAAAGGAAGAGGAGAATGACATAAATAAAGTATGTCTATCTCCACTTAACTGTACATATATATA
>WOGR01004017.1:0-15187 GCA_015342045.1 Leptinotarsa lineolata | reverse complement strand
ACTCCCGCTATGTTTCTTGAGGAAATTTCAGAATGTGGAGTTCCAGATATAGTCGCTGTAGAGTTCGGATTTAGGAAGACATGTGAGGTACAGAATGAAACTCAAAGATGACCTTCGTAAAATATTCAGAATAAAACACGATTAGTGAAATTAAAAACATTAAAAAGATAAGTACTATGACCGCTGCAACGAGTGTACCATCTAGAGATGAATTTTAGCAAGGATTTAGATATATTTCTGCTATCCGAGAAAAGCAATCTAAAAGAAATTATCTACAAGCGAAGATACTGAAGATATAAAAGAAACAAAGGAAGTTCACGAGAGTTCTTCACCGCAGATTAGGTACTGAAAGATGTGGTCGAAAAGTTAAGCCCATTGAAAGATTAAACTTATAATAAATACAGTTATCGAACCTAGTTCAAGGTAGGAGTATGTATTTTATTACATAGTTCGTGTCATTTTTGTACACTCGGAGTTTATCCGATTTTGATTGATTATGTCAGTTTTATGTCACTTGAAAAATAAGTTGAGTTGTATAAGTCATCAAATGAAATTAGTACTTTTACTGTATTTCTCATCCATATTCATCCTACATTCGACATATTCAGTCACCGAATAGGTGAAGTTAGAATATGTTTAACACCCTGAATCTCGTTTCATGTGTAATTAATTTTAAAGTATACCATAAGTCCACCTATTTTTCACATATGCTTGAAACAAATTGAAGAATGTAAAATTTCTGCTTTTACCACATGAAATCAGTTATCTTATCTGAGAATTACTAAAAATTTGATTATGTCAATGACTACAGGTTTTTAAAAGAATATTTTCATTGGAATTGTCATTTTGGAAAATTATTTGAAGAATCAATTAAAATTTGTATGCCTTGATGATTATTTACCCCTAGTTTCCTTCCTGTGATTGATCAATAAACTTCAATCCAATATAAAAATGGTTAAAAATTATTTATTAGGATATCACTGACTGAATTTAAATATAATGGGAACAAATTTTACTTTTCTAATAAGAGTTCAAATTATTCTTGTGATTTCACTAAGACATACATTTATATTCCCTAAGTAAAAAAACAAAATCAATTTCTCAATACAATTTATTGTTTCAATCCCGACATCAACTACTGCACAATCAGCAAAGATAAAAATACAATATGCATATTCACTTAAATAAATGAAAAAGATGATTTGACTGCTCAAGGTAAGCAAAATATTTACATCTTCATGTATTTGGAAAAATGAATTGGAAGATATGAAAGATACATTTTCCCCACAATCTCACTTAAAGAAATCTTATGCATTTTGGCTGCATACAATGTATTATTCAAAGATAATTCACTCCCAGAGCTTCAGAAGCTGAGTATGCTAATTCTAAAAGAGCCAGATTTTTTCTCAACAAGGGACGTCATGACTCACAAGAGGTGATTATGTAAGTTTATTACTCTCCTTCCATACCTCATATTTTCTATAATAACTAGTGACACTTCATGTTGGAAATATCTTTGAAAGCCTCAAGGTATTTTATAATAGAGATAATTTGTCCAAATTGTATTTTATGCCATTCTAATACTAGTACTTCTTACTCCTTTTAACACTCTCCTCAATGCTCCTTTCACCAGACATCAGAAGAACTATACTTCATTTTAGTTTGAGAACAATTCTGCTGGATAAGAAGAGTACTAAAATTGGATTCATTCTATAAAGGTTCTAATTTTACCTTTCTTTGGTTTCGAAAGAGGATTCAATTTGAAATCTAAGGGTGAGAATATGATGTCCTATATCGAGGTCAGTAATTTGCTGCTGCTATTTGATGAAAACCTATGACAACTTATTCAAGCAAAACTTCATGAGATTTTCAGTTTACAAACTAGAACATGTGTTCACTTTAAATTAGCTTCTTCAGGCATGTTCTAAATTCATACATATTGAACATATCCGAGGAAGCTATTGTATAGTAAAACATGTTTTACCGAGTACTTCTGACATAAACTTGTTACAATATGTTGAATAAATCTTAATTGTAATAAGTTAACCCTTTAATGGAGTACATTTTTAATTTACCTGTTACACAAAGATGAAAATATCATAAAATAAAAGTAAAACTTGTAGCGTGTTTCAAATAAACCCAAAGAATCCATCCTCCAACTCTGAACCCCATTTCTGGAGTAACGATAAACCACAGGTTGTAGAAGCCCCCATAGACGAGTATGGATCTAGTCACGATTCAAAATTTTCGTGGACCAGCACCACACGCGCCAATACAGGAATCTAGAAGTCTTCAGTAATTGTTTCTGCTACGACAGTTATTTCTTCAGTGATGTAGGTAAGAAATTTTCTTAATGAGTGTGGATCTAGTCACGAATACAAAAACCGTGAGACTAGACCCCCACCCACTCAGAACATTTCAAAAAAGCTGCTTTGGAACACCATTTTCCATGAAAATAAATTTATGTTCGAGAGAACCCTTCTTTTGACTTTCTATATCTCGTCTGATATATATGGGATAGGAAACTTTCAAAGAAAGTAAACAATTAGCAAATATCAATGATGTCTCTTTGTAAAACTGTGTAGATCATCCACAGCTTCTGCCAGATACAAACAAGAAGAGCATCCGAAATCATGAATACATACATATATGAATCACTTCCAATCTTAGATAAAAATTCTTTTGATGAGATACCAACAAGTGTTTCTATCATAAATTCTGGGTTCAGTTGAGATTGTAAGCAATTTATGTAAGAATTTTATATCTGTTCATTTCTTTTGTGAAGAAATTAAATGTCAAGAATAATATGTATTTCAGTCAAGTTTTGGTTCACAAAATGAAAAAGTGATTTGTAATTCAATACTGTTAGAAGGAAGTAATCTATCACTTTGTATTTGAAAGAAACATCTGTCTGATCTTCAAATTTCCTGGAGTTTTCATTTAATTTTTCCTCCCTTTCTTTTCAAGTTTTCTATTATTCATATTTGAATGGAGGTAGAGACAAAAAAGCCACCATCAAGTTTTTTTTCATAAATAATTAGTCAAATCAATGACGCTACATTCGAATTCTGCTCAATTTGCTGACCAAACAAAAAAATCAAAGAACCGCCCCACGAAAACAAAGAGATTTTACAAATACTAATATTATTCCAAACTATAATTAAATTGTTAGGGTAACAACAAAGGTTAACGCTGTTTAACCTTGTGAATAATTTGGTCTACAAAGTACAAACAAAATCTCAGTTAAAGGTTGTTTACACTTACTTTGTTCCTCTCGAACGCGAAACAAGGAACTAGACTTCTCACACCACTCAAATATCATATCAGACCGCGAAATGAATCAACAGGTTGCAAAAAAGCCGGCGACTATTTTTGCATGAGATTAATGAAACCGAGCAAATAAAAGCTGAACGACGCACACCAACAAAAGCCAAGCGTCTTCTACAGATTCAACAATGGCCGCTGAAGGATAAAATAGCCTTGAAGTTTCTCAGAAAACTTTTAAGTATTGTGCGCAAGTGCCACAACTCGACAAACGTCTTATTCGCTATCTCTTTCTGAACAATGATAACGGGTTGCCAGAACGAGATGATGTAGACAATTTTCGATGATCATTGAAGCGAGACGAGAAAGGCATAAAAAATGGTGGTAAAACTTTTGTAAATCATAAGCCAACGTTCCTAACGTTCGTTTTTGACCGCAGGCAATAAACTGATTTTTTTGTAGCACTCACCTTCGGTGTTGACTCCAAATAGGAACTGACCACCGCATCATCTCTATGTAATGTCATTAAGGAAATATGATAGAATAAACGAAAATAACTACAAAATAACCATGTAAGGATACAAATCGCCGGTGATTTTATGGGGATTATGTTTTGGGGTTGACAAACTTTTTCGAGAGAAAACTTGGTCTTTATTTTTCTGAAATTCTTTCCGTTCCATTTTGTCCAAATATTCAATGGTTGGAAGTGCTCCATTCAAATTTGAAACCGTATATGCATACCACTGATCACAAAAATCTTCTGCCACAATATTATAACTTAAGCACATTTCCAGACCTAAATGGAAAATACCTTTTGAATTTGAATGGGATTTTCAGACTTTAAACGTACTACTTACATTTATCCAGAACTGCATCACTTGCGTTAATGTTTAGTTCCTGAAAACAGGCAGCAATTTCTTCCTTGCTCGCCATATCACCAGCAATGTTCTGAATAGATAAACACAAGTAAAAACACCAAGTAATTTTACTTTAGGGCACTTTTCTTTCACATAAATTTTGGCGCTAACTTACAGAGTAACATGGATTATAATACCTAACCAAACTTCCCGAACCACCGCACTTCAAGACTAATCACATGGCCAATGTCGTTACGCGTTATCTCTCTCAGAAATCATGAGTAAAAAAGAGATTCAACTGGAAGTTGAAATGCATTTTGGAAGTGACTAATATTCCGACATACTATTCCATTTCTAATATAAATTTTTCGTTTTAATTGAGATATTTAGAATCTCGTTAATATCAAAACACAAGTATACTTTATATTCTCAACGATATTGAAACAAGAAAAATATTTTAGAAAATAAAAATACTGCGAGTAGCTTTGTGACCATTGCCGTTTCTCTTTGTCCAATACTGCTGCATATTGAACTATTCCTGTGAAACGTTGAGAAATATTCTTTGAAAAACATTCATTTGTGAGAAGTCAATGTTTCCCACTATTTTTTGGATTTATAACCTTTCACAATCCGAAAAATAAACAAAAATAAATTGAAACGTTAACAATCTTAGAAAAGCTGAGTATAGAAACGTAATATTATTTCATTGGTTATTCAATTTTTTCGCAAAATTTATGAATATGACTAATTAAATTTTTCAATGGTCTATATCCCGCAGTAACTTTTCGGAGTGAACTTTTCAGTTTGCCCTTTATTACACTTCAGCAGATTATTTATTGAAATAGCTTAGTTTATTTTTCAGATTGTGGAAAGTTACAAACTTGAAAAAGAGTAAGAGACTTTAGGAAACACTTTTTAGAACAAACAATGAACTTGTGGACATCCACGAGATGCCCATAGTTCTGAAATACGAATAAACGCGGTCTTTGATTTTTGTTTCCGACTTCTTAATCTCAATGTCATCTAATTATGAGATTTAGGCTCAACGGCTCGACCTACTTTATGCAGGATTTTGTTCAGCTATAGTATGGAAATGTGAAGTACACCAGTACCAGTTTGATAAACGAATATTACAGTAACTATATCGAACTAGTAATTTTCAAATGTTTGTGTTTAGATCCTGATTTATGACTACGTTTTCTATGTCAATATTACACGTTTTTATCAAACGATGAGGTAAAGGTCGCAGTGCCCGAGTTGGTACTCGAGTTGCTGTTCCCGACGATTTGACCGCATCAACTGCTGGTATGCTGGTATTTGACTCTGGTTTTGTAATAATAGTTTCATAACTTGTATTTATAAATGTTAATTGAAATGAACGATCGGCTTTGAAATGTTTATCGCAGTAGTAGACGAAACGTCGGGCATAAAAATCTGCAGACCACGGCTAAACAACCCGGAAAATAGCTTTCACACTATAGGAGTAGTTTCTTGAATGTGAAGACCGATTGCACATTTGCAAATCATCTTTTGGCAGAGGGACATGAGTTCAATCACGACTGTGCTACAGCTAATTTGTCGGTTTGTCTGAGTCCACAATTCCTCTTGTGTTCAGAGAGACGAGTACCTAGACTTCTCTTCGTGGTTCCAATGTCGACCGAACCGCTGATACAACGAATCCAGTATACCTAGGGTGTTGCTAAAGAAGTCCTTAGCTGACCTTAGACTTTGTCTGATAGTTTATGAGATTATCCCAATACGGTCTGTAACATTTTCAACATAGGGAAGGAAATCTTTTGCCTTGACCAACCTAGCTGAATTTAATTTGGCATTCTCTCTCCTGGCTCGAATGGGCCGCTCAAATTCTCCTTCGCTGTACCCATTCCCTTTGAAGGCATTGTTTAGGTAATTGAGTTCTTCAGGAAGACTCTCAGGTTCACAGATACGTCGTACTCTCTCAACTAACGTTTTTACCCCTCTCTTTTGTTGAAGCTGGTGGTACCTCTTTGTGTGTGTTGGTTTCCTTTACACTCTGTGGCCCAATGTACCATCTTCACGTCTGTTTACAAGAACATCCAAGAAGGCTAAAATCTCTTGGGTTTCTCGTTCCATTGTGAATTGGATTTTTGGGTCGAGAGAGTTTAGATATAACAAAAAATCGTTCAGTGTCTCTTCACCATCATATCATACCATGAACGTCTCATCTACATAACGTATCCAGCAATATGCTCCAAGGCCCGTTGTTCGAAATTTTCCATGAAAAAGTTCGCCACCGCCGGACTGCCCATTGCGGTACCATCCGTTTGTTGGTATAAAACACCATCCCACTGAAAATAAGTTGATGATGAATAATGAGCGAGAAGGGAGGTTATATCTACTGGGAATACTTCGCTAAATAGCCGTATCGTATCCTTGATTTGAACTATCGTGTATGTGTATGAGGAGACCACGACGAAGCTTACTAGTATGTCTTCAGAACCTATCTTCATATCTCTACTCTTTTCGATAAAGTGTCTCGAGTCCTCAATAAATCACTTTGTATTTTCTATAAATGGTTGCAGTAGGATTGTCAAGTATTTAGCCAGTTCATAAGTTGGTGAATCTATCGCATTCACGATAGGTCTAAGTGGCACATTCTCTTTATGGATTTTTTGTATAGACATGGCGAAAAGGCTTCGGAACTTTGTATGACCTTTTTTGTGTTCTCTCCAAGACTTGATGAACGAATAGGATGATTTGTTTTTCTCAAAATCTCGGAGGTCGGGTTCTGACCGAGTCTTTTATATGTCCCTGCATCGAGTAAGGCGACAATTTTCTCATTATAATCCTTGATGTTCATCACGACGGTGGCATTTCCTTCGTCAGCAGGCAATACCTTGATATTCTTATCTGTATTTAGATTTTTCAATGCCTCTCCTTCCCGTCGTGTTATGTTGGCCTTGGGTGGTTTTGCGCGCATTAGACTCCTCGACGTTTATATGCGAATTTTCTCAACAATGTCATTAGATAAAGTACAAATACCTGATTTGATATTAGCACTGACATCCTTCTGGGGTACCTTGGCCAGAGCTGAGGGAAAGTTTTCACTTTTGGCGAGTATGCTGTACTTGTCTTCTGTCCGATCGGACAAACTGACAAATCAGCTGTAGCCAAAAATAATGTCAATACAGAAAGCACTCATATTATCTCATTCGAAGATACAGTAATACTCGATAAAATTCAAAATTACTATCTAAGAGTACATAGAGAGGCAATAGAAATTCAAAAACACAAGGATAACTACAATAGAGAAGAAGAGGCAATGAACAATAATAAAATTTGGCTATTCTTGAAAGTACACAAACACGGCCAGGTTATTGTTATTTAATTAAGAGAAACCAATCCACGCTCTTTAATGATAATATTAAACCAGAGTCAAATACTAGTATCGTAGTTACTGCGTTCCGAACAATGGGAACAACAACTCAAACACCAACTGGGGCACTGCGATCGTTATCACATTGCCTTTGATAATGTCCACTGCAATAGTAGGAAAAACGTCAGGCATAAAAACCTTCAGACCACGTCCAAAAACCTCGAAAATAGCTTTCACACATTTGTCTCTGGCCGTGAAAGTTTACATTATTCATTGATTGTTTCTTTTGAATGTAAAACAATCGTAATGGGATGACAGTGTCCCATGTAAATGAAATTTTACCTCTTCCACTTTCTATATTCTGTGTAGCAATCCTGTGAATGATATCTGTTCAATTCTATAACGAATGTTTAGAATACAAACTGAATAAAGGAAAATGTTTTTTGCATAATTCAATGTTCATATAAAAGTAATTGCTTCGAAAGTATTTTTCTTTCGTGTAATTCAATGCTTCCAGTTTGTATCTGAAAGTTACTTCTTTGTATCTTTGTATAGAGTTTACTTTTTTTAAAATCGATTGGTTTTTTCTTTCTTTGGAAGATTCCCATATTTTTTGTATAAAGAAGTAGAAAGCCAAAACCTTTCTTTCCCCAGAGTAACAATAAACATGTGTGCTATGCACTATATCACACTGTTAATTGTTACTTATGCTGTGACTATATGTTCACTTCCAGTAAGATAGCCAACCAATTTTGTTTTGATGATAATCAAATGATTTCAATAATTCCAAGTATCAGAAATCGAGTGATTGATATCCATAACTGAATGATTATTTCGAATGAAATATAATTTGTTCACATCGTGATTCGTGATCGGTTGACCAATTTACCTCAGTATATTAAATATTATATTCCCATTTTTAGAAATTCTCTTGTTCCGTGTCCGTCTCATTTTCTTAAAATAAAAACCTATCAGGGGTGATTTGTTTCAAAAATCTGGAGCCAAGCGAACAGATGCAGATTTGATACCACGTTATCACAGCATCAACGGAGCGAAATATATTTAACGAGCGCTCGATTTTATCTAAATGACAAGTAGACATTTGTGGTATATTTTCTTATCACAAAACCTGCAACAGATGATTGAAAAAGTTCTTTTCCACAACGGAACTGTATTTTTCTTTTTGAAATTTTTATACAACTACATATTCAAGAATAGCTGTCATAAAAGAAGCCATTATTATGTCAATAAGAATGTCTAATGAACTATTTTCTGAAGAGAGTGATGAGCTGAGTCAAGACAAGACTCAAACATTTTATTAAAATTCAATAAAATTTTCCAAAATATATCTTAAATTCACCCAATTTTTGGAAAATATTACAACTTCCCACTGAAAAATCTGTCTGATCCTAACGTTGATCTCAGCAACTGATTTTTGTTTCTTGTTCTCGTAAATACCGAACACAGAGCAGATGTATAACTGAGATAACAGATCTGCATTTTCGAACACTTGCCAAGCGAAACGAGCTAATCGAGTGCTTAGATTTGTATTAAACGAGCATACCTATTAAAATATGGTATTCATTCAAAAGGTATTGTTAAAGTGATCGAATAAATTTTGGTTATTACAATAATCGTATATTAATTATTTTTCATTCGAATTATTCCGTCACTAAATTCTATATACAATCACTGTACAAAAACATCAACGGTGGTTCAAAACCATCGATGTACGAATAACATCGATCATTTACCATCGATGGCTAAAAACATCGACATCGAACCTAAAACATCGATATTTTGAAAAGTAGGCTATCGGTGCTCATTCCTAAACCCACTGCTCCACTGCATCAATCCCTTTTCAAAGTCAATGTCTCTTTCTAATGGCCAGAACAACTTGTCATGTCTTGGTTTTACTTTGTCCGAGGCAAAAATTATGAATCTGTGGTAATGTTCCTCCGATGCACGGAAAAGAGACTCCTTCACCTATGTGGTGATTTCCAATCTTATACTAATATAACTTCAACTGAAATAAAAACCAGTGAAGTGAAGACTCAATATAGCGGAAGAATCTGAATAACTTTGGCGAGACTGGTGCCAGACCAACCCTAACCAAAAATGAAGTACAGTAAGTAATTTGCATGTAGATCTTGGATTATGACACGCCAGTCGAGCACATAAAATCCATAAGAGAAGACGAATGTTTATAACATAACCTATTTTTATGAAAATTTTGATCAGTAACGTAATATGTTCTGGATCTGGTCATTGAAGTGAGAACATCGACTCCAACAACTACAAAATATGAAAATATTCACAGCTTGGCCTTTACATAACTTAACGTCAGATACATCATGATATTATACGTGTTGCATATTTCCATGTGAAAATTTTAAGATTTAATTTGTCATATGATGTGACGAAGTGATCAAGACGTTGTGTGATCTGCAGGTGGAATATATGTAATGGAAAAGTGGCATTCGCCCAGTCCATATGTCTAATCATAATCAGTACAGTGTTGCCAACCATAGTATTTAAATCGTATTAAACGACTTTTTTAGCTTGGTACGATGTGCGATCGTATATTCCTAATCGTACGCAAAATATACGATCTTTTCAAATAGTAGAATAAAATGAGAAAAAAAATATCCGATTAATTTTATTTATCGATATAAAAAATCAATAACAATCCACAGATTTGAACGAGCCTTAAATTTGTTTTTTTTTATTCATAATGCACTCATCCAATCATTTTTAAACTTGAACGAGCCTTAAACTTTTTTTTTCGTATTTTTATGAACGCATCCAATATTTTTGAAACAAACGATATTAGATCGCTGTTAGTTCAAAGTTTATTCAAGATTTCATTTGAATTTGAATTGTAAGTTGTGTTCTATTGTTGGTATTTTTATGGTTAATACGTATTTCCTACTGATAATTTTTGTTTCATGTGAAATTAATTACGAAATAAGGTTGGTATCTTTTGTGTTTGTTCATATTGGTTTTTCTTCAGAATCATAGCTGAAACATCTAAAAACAAGCAGAGCACACTAAAGAAAACTCTTCAAATAAGACCAGAGTTACCAAAATCAGAACGGCAGAAACATAGGGCTCAAAAGTATCGGTCAGATTGGGAAGCATTAGACATATTTAAGAACTGACTCAAACCAGGGCCTAATGAATTCAAAGCTAAATGCAATGCCTCTGCGACACCATTTTAACAGCAGAAATAGGTGTTCTCATAATGCATGCCAACTGATAAAAAAACACCTTGATGCCATGATAAGATTATCATCAACGAGTAAACAAGTTTTTGCAATGGCATCTTTTGTAATACAAAAAAGATACATCAACATCAGCTGTTTAAAATGCGGAAGTAAAACTTATCGGTTTTATACTTGAACATAATTCATCGTTCAAAACTGATTTAAGTAACCAAAAGTCTTCTTGTATTGTCGTAAGATTTTACGACGACAATTCAAAACAAATCATCAGTAAATTTTAGGAACTGTCGAAAATATTTGATCCATCAAATCCTGACTTAGCTAACGAAGAAGCCACGGGGAAAAATTTATTTAATGCACTAATTAAATCGTTTGAAAAGGAAAATATTCCTGTCACCAACTTAAAAGGATTTGCTGCTGATGGTTGCAGTGCAATGATAGGAGAGAATAATTCTGTGAATTTCATCAGTTCGGACTTCCATTTTCTAATTTAATATAAAATGATTTGAAATCCTTGATATAAACAATACACTTGGAATTTAAAAGAATAGCTGAAAATGGCAAATAAATTAAGCAAATAAAACCTGAAAAGAATCCACAGTGGAATAAAATAAAATAAAATACGAGTGAAAATATTGAATAAATAAAATAAAAATAATTCAATTATATTAATTTATTTGAAATAATTCAATTGCATTAATTTATTTTTATTTTATTCATTCAATATTTTCACTAGTATTTTATTTTATTCCACTGTGAATTCTTTTCAGGTTTTTTTGCCTAATATATTTGCCATTTTCAGCTATTTTTTTAAATTTCAATTGTATTGTTTATTTCAAGGATTTCAAGTCATTTTATATTATATTAGACAATGGAAGTCCGAACTGATGAAATTCACCACGAAACATTGTCATTCACCTTCAAACAAAGAATAATTCTGTGTCCAGTCGCCTTGAAGAATATTATCCTGGTATCATAATTATGAAATGCGTTAGTCACTCGGTCCATCTTTGTGCCTCTTCAGCTTGTAAAGAGCTACCCAGGAGATGTGAGAATTTAGCTCGAGAAATATACGCATTTTTCAAAAGTAGTTCAATTCGCTGAATTCCAGAAATTTGAAACCGCATAAAATGCTTCACCCATCATAGACTTGTTGGCTCTCACTTGTTGCTGTTCTCGAACAGTAGGATGCATTAGCAAGAAGCTAATTTCAATGGAAATCATATTTGAAAACTTAAATGATCCGTTCATCAAATTATATTTCAATTTTCTCGCGTGGATTTTGCCTAAATTTACAGAGTTCAACAAATCGTTTCAATCCAAAAGCGTTATGATAACTTCGTTAAATGACAAAATTCACGAAATATACCGGAACATACTACTCTGTTTTTTTGAACAGGAATTACGTTATGCAAAACGAACTTCAGACAATAAGTTTCGAAAATAAAGAAAAGTGGTTAAAAAACGAGCAAATGTACTTGGGCGTTGAAGTAATTAATGATCCAAAAATGATTAAATTTCAAAGAACAAATCCGAACTGATTATTTGTTACAATACTTGTCGGAATTTTTTGATTACGAGTGCTAAAGAAATAAAAAACCGTTATCGCATGAGTGACCCCCTTTTATCAAAACTCCATGTACTACACCCTACAAATGCTGCATCGTCAAAATTTCGAGAATCTTTTCCTTCAATGTTTCCATTGATTGACTTACTGCTTAGAATAGTACCGAACGAAAATGTGAGTTTAATTAAAAAAATCGATGATCAATGGAGAAATCTTCCAGGCAAATTCAATGAATTAGACTTGACTTTGTCAGTTGACAAATTTTGGACGGAGTTACACGTATGCCCAGATTTTAAGGAGCTATCACAATTGGCTTAAGACACTTTGTGCATTCCCCATTCTAATGCACAATACGAACGAGTATTCAGTCACGTCAATCTAATGAAAACAAAAATTCGAAATAAATTGATGATAAAAACAGTAGATGGAACTTTGTTGGCTGCACAACATGTTAAGGAAGCGAGATTACGTATCGATTTCTAGCCATCCTGAGGCAGCGACATGTTGCGCAAATTAAACTTAAGTATGTACAAAAGAATGAATTCTTCAACTCTTGCGTCTGGTGTTGCGTGCATTGACTCTGATAGCGACTAATATTTTAATTTATTTATTTCAATTTATATCCATACATGGCACTGTGCAATAATAACCTATGCCAAATATATACAAATTAGTGATTTAATTATGATAGATATATTTTATCTATCTAAAATTTTGAATAATTTCATTTTATTTAAAGATACAATTACATTTCTCATTTACATAATTTACTGTTGTTTCATTGAAATTTTTAATACGTACTATATATGATGGAATTGGCCGATACTTGATGAAAATCCATAACTAACGTATTCAAAAAACACCTTGTGAGATTTTCACACGTGTTGCGTTTTTGTAAAACTGTTTAGTGAAAATCTCACAATAAAGTGTTTTTTGAATACGTTAATACGTACTATTTTTTTCTAGAATTCTTGGTAAAATACGATTTTTCCTAGTGTGTTGTACAATCCTCTAAAAAATAAAGTTGGCTACACTGAATCAATGATGTAGAAAATGTCCGTGATTTAAGTGAGTTGAAATTTGAAATATGATTTTTCGTACCAAACACATTCTGGGGCAGTCCGTATATTTTTTAAAACGATTTTATTCTACCCAAGTAGGTAAATGAACTACATTAATGAATTTTTTCCAAAGTTATTCATTATAGCTGTTGAATTTGACAAATGAAGAAAGAATAAATTTTCTCAAAAAGATGGCTTTACCAATGTCAAGAGAAAATCCTGTTATTATGAAACTGGATACCCCTGAATTTCAATCAATATTTAATGATGAATTGCGATCTCTAGTGTCCATTTTTAAAGAATATGGGTATGAAATTCGAATTGCTGGAGGGGCTGTAAGAGATCTTTTAATGGGAATGAAGCCAAAGGATCTTGATTTTGCAACAACTGCTACGCCTTCTCAAATGAAGGAAATGTTTACAGCAGAAAACGTGCGCCTAATAAATATGAATGGTGAGAAACATGGTACGATAACTCCCAGAATAAATGATAAGGAGAATTTTGAGGTGACTACTCTTCGTATTGACGTTGTGACTGATGGTAGACATGCCAAAGTTCAGTTCACTACTGATTGGATGTTGGACGCCCTTCGTCGTGATTTGACAATAAATTCAATGTTTTTGGGATTGGAAGGATCTGTTTATGATTATTTTTTTGGATATGAAGACTTGAAAAGGCATAAAGTTGTCTTTGTAGGAGATGCTGTAACTAGAATTCAAGAAGATTATTTGAGAATTTTGCGATACTTTAGGTGAGTTTGTGTAAGTATACAACTTTGTACTGTCAATGTATGGCTGTAAATATTGATATCCATTCCTATTTTGAAATGTCTGATGTTATTTTATTTTGATTATATTGGCAGCTTCAGTTTGCCAAATCGTGTAAACTAAGTTTTTCTCATTATCAAGGCTGAATTCAGAATTTGTTACCTCTACTTTCAGAAAACTAACTTGAAGTTATTCACATCCACACATAAACACGTCGAAAATCGTATGATACACTAGTTTTTGTTTTTATTCAACACATTAACTCGGAAATATCAATAATATGTTATGCATATAGGAATGTAGGTTTTCACGGCGTCAATGTTTTTGTTGATTTCCGGGTTTTGCCGTGGTCTTCTTTGGTTATAATCTCAAAGCGTTTCAACTGCAACTGTCATCTTCAGTAACGTGGTGGAAGTACTCTTCTTGGCGTATCATACCAACTACACCTGACGATATCAGAGTACTCATTATGGGACTCAAGAATAAAAATACTGAAGACATATATTTAATATCTACGTTTATTTTTGAAAAATATGTGAATTTTGTAATGTATCCATTATGTAATATAATAAACAGTTGTCTAGAACAAGGCAATTTTTTTTGTAATTAAAAATTGCAAAGGTATAACCCGTATATAATAAATAATTTCAGACAAATATCCATTCTGCCAGTATTTTCTAAAATCTTGGAGAAAAAAATATATAATGTCTTAACATCCTATCTAATTACTCACAGTATACTTGTAGAAGAACAATATGGCTTTAGGAGAGGAGTCTCGACTGCACATGCCATAACGTGCCTTACCAAATTTTTGAAGAAAGTTTTGAGGAAAACAAACACTGCCTGGGTATCTTCACGGATCTTACATGTGCCTTCGATTCAATCAATCATTCAACCTTGTTAAACAAAATGAGCTACTATGGCATTCAAGGAACCTGTCATCAAATGTTCACTTCGTATTTGACCAACCGAATACAGCGAGTGGAGTGCAAAAATAAAAAAGTCAATTCCTACCAGTTGAAAAAGGAGTACCTCAAGGTTCAATCTTTGGACCTCTGCTGTTCCTCATTTATATTAATGACCTACCCTATA
>WOGR01004016.1:0-15188 GCA_015342045.1 Leptinotarsa lineolata | reverse complement strand
ATACAGTTCCCAGCGAAATACAGCTATGGAACTGCTGAGAGACGAATGTTGCCATTAATCCTAAGTTGGGCTTCGACCGTTCACAAGATGCAAGGTTATACAGTTGATCATGCAGTCATTTATCTAGTCTCGCGATTTTTTGCTGCTAGACAAGCCTATGTAGCACTGAGTCGTGTAAGATTTTCAGACGGTATTCGGATTGAAGAACTTGATTGAAGTTAACAGAAAATACCCCATGCAATAGTGAAGCTTTGAATAGAATGATGAGATTGCGGAATGATCCGTAAGAAATACCACATTTCCACAAGAAACTAATTGATGCATCGAACTGAAAAATGAAAGATAAATAACAGTTTGAAAAACTAAAAAACACGCTTTTGAAGCTAACCAAACTAAAAACTAGAAAATAATTTTCAATAACAAAGAGTTTATATTATGGTAGAAGAAGGCAAAACAATCATTCATAGTCAATCACCTCAAAATGAAATTATAATAAAATTCAAATTATTGACAGAATAGATTAATTCGAAGTTTAAAGCGTGGGGTGCATTTTACTACATTTCATAAGTCTCCTCTCAAAGATTATTATCGATAAAATGATTGTAATATTTAATATATCAAGCATCCCACGCTCTTTACTCTGAATCAATTTATTCTGTTAATAACTTGAATTTTATTATAATTTAATTTTGAGGTGATTGACTATGAATGATTGTTTTGCCTTCTACTACCATAATATGAACTCTTTGTAATTAATTTTTTTTTCTATTTTATAGTTTGGTTAGCTATAAAAGCATGTTTTTTCAGTTTTTCAAACTATTATTTATTTATGTATGTGCACCACTTTGGATATTTTCAGAACATCAGGAAACATTTTTGGAGAAATACATTTGTTTATTGATTTCGTTAGAGGAATAAGAATGATATCCTTGATTGCTATTATAACTCTAAGATTCAAAGAATGAGCGTCTTTTCTATTTGTTTTTCTAAGGTTATTGATTACATCTCTTACATGTATGAAACTGACTTGATTCAAATTGAATTCCTTTATATCATGACCTGGATTCGGTAAAGGTAAAAACTGTTCGAAAGGTATGTATGCGTTTGGTAGATTATTCATCGTAGCATTGGCAACATTTCCAAAATATTCGTTAAATTCATCAGAGGAGATTGGACAATCTGACGAACTTGGCTCATTTTTATTTTTGTTTCTGATAATATTCCACATAGCTTTTGGCGGGCTTGGTGACTCAGTGATATATCTATCGTGTGAAATTTTTTTAGCCGTCGATAATTTTTTGTCATATAAATATCTTTGTTGTTTCATTTGCTCTCTGAAAAAAGGGGTAGGTTTGCTTCTGTACAGTTCCCTCAAGAAGTTGAGGGTAACCCTTTCGTGTTTTAATTCAGGTGGAAACCATTCAATTGTTTTTGGTCTATTAGTGTTTATTTTTGATTTCTCCGGAAATACGAGTTCAGTAGCAGATACAATAATGTTGACGAATTTTTCGAAACGGTGCTCCACCATCAGATTATTATTATTTTTCATTCAATGTGATACAACTAGTTCAAACACATTTTTCAACCCATACCGAATTATTTTTGCTATCTTTTTGGTTCTATGTTTCAAAGAAAATTCATTTAGACAACAAGCAGTTTTTGACCCATATATTTTATTAAACATTGAACTAATATGTGACAAGCACCATTTCTGAAAAAATAATGATTTAATTACCATGAACAGAATAAATACTCATGATTAATTTGGTTATATTTCTCTGGGGACATCCTGTATGGAGAACAAAACAATTAGTACCTAAAAAATTGCTTGGGAAGTTTTTTTAAATGAACACGATTACAATTAGCCTGATTTATTACTTTTTCTGCCTTCAATGTTATTTGTTTTCAGTCAGTAGCTCTACAGTTATTATTCCATTGTGAGGTATGTATACACATATTATTTCTGATGTTGAACTTACTCTTTCGGTGTTGAATGTGACAAAATGTTCCAGTATATATTTTTGGAAAGAAAAAACATTACTGTATGTATTTAAAAAATTTTTCATGAAAAAAGTGTTCTATCCATCAGAAATTTTCCCATTAAAATTATACAGATACTTATCTTAACGTTTCGGAGGCTGAAATCTGCCTTCGTATTCAAAATTGTTAGAATTTGAAGATATTTGTTTTTTTTCTCTCGCTGAATTGCTTCTTTACTAAATTTCCTCGACATATGTCAAGAGAGTTTTAAAATGTGGAATATGTCAATGATGTTGACTGACATTCGATGTGGTGCAAGTTGTTTTCTGATATTAGTCTGTTGTAATTTTGCCACTATCAATATTTTTTTCCAGGCGGGTAGCCAACTACGACCCATTTTTGAGTAACTGTTCGGTATACACTTCTCTCCAGATAAAAGAATTATACGCTGATTGTTTTCAATCACATAAAATCTACTAGTCACTTACTTATTACATATGTATGATGAAATTGAAATATTATTCTATCAATGTGATGTAGGCTTCTACTAATTTATCCGCAATGTTTTTTTATATTTATTTACTTGGGAGCTAGTCTTCAGAAAACAGTGCAGCCTCTTGGGCTTATTGCGTTTAATTTCCCCTCTTTTCATGACACGCATTCCATCAGTCTCAAACCCTGTACTAGTTTGTACAGCTTCCTTGTTGGATGTTTGTCATCTTGACATAATTTTATATGCCCATATATTGCTTGCCTCCTATGATTCAGTGACTCACATTCGCATTGGATGTCAAGTGCTGTCTCTATCCCTTCGTTGCATAATCTGCTGCTAAGGTTTCCGTTGTACAGACCTATTTTGTTCAGGTGAACTCTAAACGAACAGTGTCCGGTTAGCAGCCCTGTAATTGTTCTGAGCCGATCCCTACTGTATTGGATTGGTTCTTCAGTTCTATTCTCGGACCGTTCCCCAATGAATGTTTCAATGTGTTTGTTGCCAGGAACTTTTGCCCAGTACTCTGTATGCTTCTTATTGATCCATGTTCTAATCTAGTTTCGTGCCAATGATTTTGGTACCCCTAGAGCTGGTTCCGGACCCATGTATCTGTCTGTCTGTTTTGAAATCTGTTTTTCCGTTGATCAGCTGTTGCTCCCATTTGAACGACAACTCTTAGAAGTTGAGAAACCTTCCAACGTGTGATTTCTAACACGTTTGCAGAATCAACCCAGCTTCAACCAGATAAATTCTCTCGAGAAAAATATCTGTTCGAGGCCGGAATCGAACTTACGACCTTCCGATCGTGAGTCGGGCACACTACCACCACGCCACGGACCCATGTATGAAGTTGATGATCCAAGTTTTTCACATTCATCGGCTTTATCCATTTCCTGTGATTCCTGAATGGCCTGGCATCCAGTACAAAGTTAATTTGTTCCTGTTCGTAAGTTCCTTCAGTTCTTGACGGCATTCCCAGACCAGTGTCGATGTTACCTTCGGGTTTGTCAAAGCCCCCAGTGCGCTTCCACTGTCTGTTAAAATATTGATCCGCTCATTTCATTGACGTCAAAATTCAATAAGCCTTGCAATGCAATAAGCCAGCAAGATAGCATATACCTCTGCCTGAATGACGGATGTGTATAGACCTAGCGGATAGCTATGGTGTTAATTTTCATCCGCTCGGTATATTCCAGCTCCCGTTCCCTGTTTGGTTTTTGACCCATCTGTATTACAGGTGTTCTTTCCAAACATGTTCTCGGGATGACTAATGGTTGTCCACTCTTCACGACTTATGATTTTGGTCGTGAAGTTAGTCTTAAAGGTGTACTTAGGTGTCATATGATCCGTACACATATTTAATATGTGCTCCTCCACTAGTTCTGAAATTTCTGTTTTGTCCGATCCCATATAGCTCGGTGAATTTTCCAGTCTGAATTGGCCTATTCTACCTCCCCCATTATCACAAAATGTAAAGGAGGTAGTTTCAGGAGTGTCTCCAATGCAGCTGTTGGGGTAGTTCTCATTGCTCCCGTTATCCCGAACAGGCTAGTCTTTGCACCTTGACTACTTTGTTAACAGCGGTCGCTTACTTCATCTTTGGCCACCAGACCAGAGATGCATATGTTATCATGGATTTAACCACCATTATGTATAGCCAATACACCATGTTTGGTTTTAGCTCCCTTGTTTTTCCGTAAGTGCGTCTGGCCAGCATCAGTGCTATCTCCGCTTTCCTCTCTATCCTATCCAAGTTTGGCATTACTGAATGTTATCATTGAATTGATCTGATTGCCCGATGCTGACATATCCTATCATAACTGTGCACAAAGTAACTGTCTAGCTTCTGTCTATATTCAGATAAGAAGAATGGAACCAAACCATCCATTTTTGTGGCATTTGAAGCACGACAATTCTTAGGTGTCAGGTATTTCACCAATAATTCGGTTTTCAATTCCTTTCATAGCCCCTTATGTAAGATTTATTTCCTCTTCAACATCTATTTCTCAATGTAACTGAGGAGCAGTGTTCGTATTTGCTTTGGGAAATACTCCAAGTAAAGCAGTCAGTTTCCCACTAATCGTTGGGCTGGTGGAAGCGTCTCCCCAAAATGATTGAGTGATTGTTCTAATTCTTCTCACAAGCTATAGACTGTTGATTGATGAGTAACTGCTGTTGTTGTCACGTGACAACAGTCAATTAATTATGAGTAAACACATGTACACTGAGTTCATATTCATAAAAACCTGTTTTACTCATTCAATCACATTGCTGTGTGAGTGATCATATTTTTACTTGGGTTGCATTTTGGGTCACGTGACTTCAAATTCCAGCTATGAACTTGCCATCCATTTCCCAGCAATACACACGATTGTTGATGACTGCAAAGACTCAAGGTATTTAACGGTCTCTTCCTAGTGCGAGTCGTCACGTCATATCATTTTATTTCTGTTCCTTTATTTTCCTTAGAAATATTTTCAGTCTTTGTTTCTTTTCTCTGTTCCTCTTATGATTGCTATCCTCCTTCCTTTTCGGCATTCTTTCGATCCACAATTTCACAAAATCAAATTAACATAGCACGTACGTGTTCCATTTGATAGATACAATAACGGAATGAATACTAGGCCAGTCAATTCAGACACTGAACCTTGCCAAAATTTCCAGAAAGCTGAAATTTTGCATAGATGTTAAGAACATCAATGTTATGAAATTTTGAAAAGTCCCCATTGATTCCATGTCTGCAAAAAATTTTATTCAAAGGTAAAGTTTGCAAAAATGGGTTTTTTGAATTTTTCAGCCAAACGGTGAGTTGAATGATGAGAATATATCAGACAAAAATTATAGATCATGCAATTATCTACAAAAATGTTCCCACATTTTTTTCATAACACCTACCATTTTTGACAAAAAATAATTACTAAATTTCATTACGCTGTATACATTCAGCAACATCTCAGATAAATATGTTCAGTATATACGCGGACATTTTGTTGCAAAAGTAAGTGTCGTATATGATGGCTATACAGATTGTACGAAAAATATTAAAGCCACCGAACAACGTCGCCGTATGGCAAAAACATCGGTATCTTCTGATATTATCTTTGATCAATTTATGAGAGTTTCAACTAGTCAACAACAATTTTTGTCAAACATTCATTAAAAGTCCCGGTTAATAACAATGCTAATAGAAAAATTAACCGCTGAACATATTTCAGTCAAGCAAGCTAACAATGATGCTGATGTACTCATTTTAGAAACTGCAATGTTGTTTTTGTGTTGTTGTTGGGGAAGATGTTGATCTATTGGTATTACTTACTACTCGAACTTCAATTGAAAAAATCAATAATTTTTTGAAACCCGACAAAGATTAACAACCATCGGAAATATTTTCAAATACGAGTATATCGGATTATCCTAAATGTGAAAATCATACACCATTTTTACATGCTATGACTGGCTATTATACAACATCTCCAATGTTTCGAAGGGGTAAAACAACATTTTTTAAATTGTTTGAAAAACAAAATTCATTTACTTGTACACAAGCTTTCGAAGATATCAACTCTTCACCAGAAAGTCTAATCAATTACGGAATTCGCTTCCTTCTGTCTGTATATGGAGCTTTAAAAAAATTACTTGCATAGACAAATTTGCGTCACTTATCTTTTGCAAAACAAACATGTGATAAAAAACGTGTGCAATTAGCTTGCCTTCCTCCAACCGCAGCTTCTGCTAGCCAACATTTTTATGGTGTATTACCAGGTTCACGTGTGGATTGGTAATCAACTAGACTCAGATCAATGGGGTTGGAAGCATGTTAATAATGTATTGGAACCAACCCACACTCCTTTTTTACCTGCACCAAGAAACCTCCTCAATTCTATTTTTGTAACTGCAAAAAGGGTGTAACTTGAGATGCGGCTGCAAAAAAGTAGGCTTATTTTGTTCACTAGCATACACCACTTGTCAAGGCCACTCGTGTTCAAATGTTGAATCTCCAACAGAGGAAGATTCTTACATCGACGACGAAATAACTGATGCATCGCTGTTAAAACCATTTACGTCAACTCAGGAAGATGAAGAAAGAGAAAAAATAGAGGAAGAAGAAGAAGATGAAGGGAAAGAAGAAGAAATAAATAATGACGATGATGATGAATAAGATCAGTTTATAATCAGACATGCATCAAATTTTACTGATAGGCGTAGAATCGTGAACTTATTATGAACAATACAGCGAAATGGAATTTTGTAATTGTTTTTCTCAAAAATGGTTGGTGTTATGGAAAAAAGTCTTGGAACAATTTTTGTACATGATTGCATGATATACAATTTTCGTCCTACATATTTTTATCATAAAACTCACCGTTTCGCTGAAAAATTCAAAACACCAATTTTTGAAACCTTTGACTTCGAATAAAATTTTTTGCAGACATTGAATCGATAAGTAATTTTTACAATTTTATCACAATGGTGTCCCTATCATCTTTGCAAATTTTCAGCTTTCTGTGAATTTATGCAAGGGTACCCATATTTTTACAGCTAAATTGACCAGATTATACAGTGACTCATTTTTTGATGTATACCAATAGGCTGTGGAATTGGAGCGGTGGTAGTGCGCCCGACTTACGATCGGAAGGTCGTGGGTTCGATTCCGGCTCGACCAGATGTTTTTCTCAAGAGAATTTATCTGGTTGAAGCTGGGGTGATTCTGCAACCATGTTAGGAATCACACGTTAAAAGATAGGACCTCGTTAGTTCTTAGCTCTCACAAGTTTCTCAACTTCTCAGTGTTGTCGTTCGTATGGGCGCAACAGCTGATTAACGAAAAAACAGATTTTCTTTTCAAACAGGTGAGACTGAAGATACTACACTGTGACGAATGTACAGTTGACGAGAAAACAAATAAAAATGAATTGGAGAGAATGAAAAATTTTTTAATGAAAGCTTCCACAGAAAATAAATGAAGAAACAAACTGGAAGCGATCACTTACATTTTTATCATATCTATTTATGATTGATTGAATAATCAGTTCATATTTATGGAAAGATTTCAATATTTTGTATGCCAAATAGATTTTCCATAAATTTTTTTCAAGAGTCCAACTCATTTTTTGAAACCCGATTGATCTGTATTATAAATTTTAATGTGTTTATTATCACGAATTGTATTATGCAGTATCAATCGAGTTGTTCGTTAGGCATATTATTTTGTGCTCTCCTGATTTTTTCCAATAATTTCAGAATGAATCTCTCAAAATACAAACAACACGCGAAAAAATACTGTCAGATACCGAAAATTTTGTCATTGGCAAAATCATTTCGAGATGAGATTTGTATATTGAAGAATTCTATATCAGATGAACACATTTCTCGTTTTTCATTTTGTTGATATTTTCAGAATGATAGAGACTATTTCGGCTATTTTTGCTGGGGCGATCATCGCGATAGCTATATTTTATTATTATTTCGTTCAACCTATGTATTACTGGAAAAAGAGAGGAGTACCACAAGAAACTCCAAAATGGATGTTCGGAGATAACTTCCGCAACGTAATGGGATTGGAGAGTATACCTATGATCATGGATAATATTTATAAAAGGATCAATACAAGGTGAGATATTATATAATTTTTTGCCATTATCCCCCACGTTCATGAATACATTGATCTTTTTCATGAAATATCCCAAGGAAATAAAGTATGTGTTATTTTTCATGAAACGTTTTATAATTGAATTCACCTCATTCGTGATCTGAAGGCTTCTATTCAGGTTATTTTTACTATAATCACTATAATTTTTTTGAAGATATCTGTCAATGCCATACTGACTCATTTATTTTCATATTTCCAACTCCTGATTACTTTAATGAGCGGGCAATATCATACAGAAACGATTTTATTCGATAACCCAGAAATATCACCACTGATATATGATACTATTTCATAGTTATTTCCCAAAAAGTTTTGAAATTCCATGAAAAGTCATAGTGAGCCATCAATGTTTCCAACATAATCGGCTAGTCGAAAAAATAGAGGATCACTACACCACTCCACAATTGCTACTTTGAGCGCAATACATACGTCAGAGTAGTTCAGAAAAAGGGATATCAAACAAAGGGATTTCAGGAAATGCGACGTGGAATCCAATGGTTCTACATGTATTCCAGAATCAATTTAGGAGCAGATAGCTACAGCTACAGATGATCACAGGAATATGGGACAGACATCGAAAACCTATTTAATCCTTTCATAGCCAGGAATAATTGTGAAACATTTTCAAGAGCTGCAGTGAGTCCTGATATCCATTGAAAGAGTAATATTTCAAAGAAAAATTTGTTTATCAACTCAATTTTTCTCTTCTTTTCTCCGAAAATGTCCTGAATTTTTTGTACGGAGAAGCAGAAAGCCAAAATGCTACTTTTCCTATTTCAGTTTCAGATCCAGCTATATATTATAGACCTATAGAAATATAGACCAGTCGCTTTGTTATCAGTGATATCAAAAATCATGGAAAAAGCCGTAAACCACCATATCCTTGAATATTTTTAAGGCTTAAACATCTTGGGCGATCATCAATATGACTTTCGTAAACAAAGATCAACAGGCGACCTTCTATTGTATGTCATCCAAATTCGGAATAACGCAGTCGAAGAACATGGAGAATCAAGAGCTGTTGCGTTTGATATTTTTAAGACCTTCGACCGTGTGTGGCATGGGGGTTTCTCGGCCTAACTTCGATGTTATGGCCCGTCGGATTATTTCTGTGTATGGCTCTCAGATTTCTGAAAAAACGTTCCCTGCAAGTGGCTGTCGGTCGATAACTCTCAAATACTTTCACCATCAACGCTGGTATTTCTCAGGGATTTATATCGTTTCCAACCTCCTGACTAATTACAAAAAAACCAAGAATTCAATATATTGCTCTGCTGACGACAGCAAACCTGTCTCGTCATTCGGTTTGGATTCCAGAACATCGGCTGCGGATGGACATCTTCACCGGCAGCAGGAAATTGAATATCTTAATGAGGATCGAAGAGTCATTTCGAATTGTGGTGAAAGTAACCAGGTTCTATTCAATGCTACAAAAACTCAGGCATCGATTTTCTCCAGGAAGATAAATGTCTCCGAATCGGAAATAATGTCAGGACGGACATATCCGCTTTCTGCTTGGATAAGTTTGTTGGGGGTTAAAATGGACACCAATATATCTTGGCACAATCATGTCGCTGGAATTGCAAAGGCTGCTACCGAAAGCTTGGAACCCTATTCCGAAATAGAAAGCTGTATACACCTCAGCAACTTCTGATGATTCATAAAGCTCAGATCAGACCTTCTTTGCAGTATTGTTCTCATGTATGGAGCTCCGCCTCTAAGCATACCTTGAAGCTGCAGGTTTCCATCCAGAAAAGAGCCATCTGTCTGATTGGAAACGCAACATTGATAGTCTGCAATATCTAAGGAAGGTTGTAGATTTGTCTGTCTTCTATAGATAATTTCACGGGAGGTGCTCAAGTGACTTGGCACATCTGATTCTACCAAGATCGGTACTTATTGATGGAGAACCTTCATATCTTCATCATAAAATAAAATACCGTACGGATATCCACAACTTGAACATAAGGTTTAAGGAAACATTAAAGCCCCCTCCATTCGAAACCTAAATGTTCATGCGTACGGACTACGAACTCTGATAGTGGAGACAGTTCTAGGTTGAGTGGAAGACTAAGTCATCAGTGATATTCTAGATGAATGAATCAAACTTTGCCTTTCATTTCCGATATTTAATTTCTAGGTGAAAATGATGATAAACATGTAATTTTTTTATTGAAAATGATGAACACCATTATTATCATCATTAGATTAGAAATAGGAGTCGAACAGTAGCTGTTCATCGTTTTGAGGTTCAACTCAGTACACTTCGAATTTCGCTGTTCAAGAACTCTTTCATTTGGAGAACTGCGTTTGTGTGGAATAAACTTCATCTCTAGCGATTCATCAATGTGAATCACTACTTTCACACAGGCACCGCTCTTAGAGCACCTCGAAGATTTTTCTGTAGTGCTTGTGTTTTGTCCTCTAGAACAAAAAAAAAGCTGCACTGGTTTGTTCTATAGGCTCCTCAAACACGCTTCGAAGGAAATATAAACGAAGTTGAGAGCTATGACTTTGTAAAATGAGTCTATATTACAGAACCAGTGAAAGCTCCAAAAATACAGGGTGTCAGCCATCACTTTCGTTTCTTGGCTATAAGGAGGTTGCGATCACTTCTGGAAAATGAACCATTGATGATTTCGTAAAGTTGTGTATATGCGATAGACGAATAATATATCATTGATTTCGAAGGTAATATTCACTCACCAACATTATTCGCAATAGAAAACAACTCAACGTTATTCCTTCTTCAATAACTCAGCTGTCTGATTTGTTACCAGTATAGACATATCATCGTATTAATCTGGATTACCGATAGTCTATTCTTTGCAAGGAACTATTGGATACTAGGTGTACCAAGTTACATGTTACTTGGTCAGGAATCTATTTTTCTCTGAAATTATTACGAATTTGCCAAAATTTTCTATAACTCGGAGCCCACGGCTTTTTGCAAAACCACTTTTCTATTGAGTTTCTGAAAATATGTGAAAACTGTTCATAATCAACTCCAGATCACAATCTTCCTTCCATCTCCTGTTCATTCCGTTAGTGTTTCATATATCAGGTTCTTCAAAATTCAGTCGTTCAATAGCTGTAATGCAAATCAGCTCCTTTCAATATAACGTTTCGCATCTAATAGTGTTCCGTAACTGGAATGCTTTTTCTGGAATTCATAACGATGAATTATTTTCAATATCTTTTTTTTGGATCCGATCCATGGATTCAGCAGCACAGGTCTCGAGATTGAGCCATATTCAAATCTGAAATGTTATATGCATGTTTCCCTGAAAAGTAGTTTACGAGCCCCTTCTCTTTTCTGATGTCAATGACTTGAAAACCATTTTTCTGTTGGTTTCTCTCAGGAACAGCGGCTCCTTCAATCATTAATTTGATATTTGTTTGTATGTTTTTCAGAATGCGGTGGAACTAATGACGCAGTTTTCTCTTACGACTAGTCATTGATGTTAGCAACGTATGTGATACACAATAACATTGTCGTAATTCAAAGGCTTCAAAATTAAACTTTGTGATGTTTTTGAATTAGCTGTATTCTGATACAAAAATGGTTTAGAGGCTGGGAATGCGAATATTGTGCAAATGTTTCTTCATCTGCTACTTCGGACTTATTCTCCTATAGTATTGATGAATGACTTCATTTTATCCCAAATTTATGTGACTTGATTTTGAACCTCATATCTTCAACTCTGCATGTATCAGCTCTCTCATTCATCATTTTCGTCCAATCGTCCTGAAAACCTAATTTTGATGATCCTTAAAACATACATTTTAATGAATTCTATATTATTGTGGATTAAAAATGCCACAGCTACAAAATGGCGAATCGCATAGTGTTTCACAACTACCTCATAGATATCAAATGACAGGACTTGACTAGTAGAATCGTAGTACACTTTGAAAACGATGCAAATTCAAGATAGCCGCAGCTACAAAATGGCAGATAACATAATACCTTGTACTACTGAGGCACTGAATGAACTAAACAGAATGAAAAGAATCGAGTTACAAAATCAGAAACTGGAAATAAAATGAGTCACAAATTTTTTCATTCAAAACAATAATGATAATGATGAAAATCATATACTGAAAACTGAAAAATGATTCGGTAGGTCCTAGGTAGTAGTCACTACACTACTCTTCTCAGCAATTTACGGTAATTATCTGAAAAAAAAAAACAAGGAAATCGACGGGCGTAGTATCAATAATATATTTCCTCAGGTTACGCTACGCCCAACGATTTTATTAATTTTTTATGTTATCGATACCGTAGATTGCTGAAGGAAGTGGAAGAAAGTGATGACTGCTACCTAGGACTCGCCGAATCATTTCTTAGTTTTTAGTACATTATTTACATAATAATTATCTTTTTCTTTTCAAACAAACCGTTCAACATGAAACATTTTTCACACTTATTTTATAGTAGGGTTATTTTGTCTTTTGAAGAAATTGTCTAGTAGAAATCTCAGGATACGATGTTACTTATATGAATAATGTGTACGTTCATGCTAATCGAAATCAATTGTTTTCTATTTTCACACCGAGGAATGTCATCATGTGAGTCAGCTATTTTTTTTTCGATTCATACTGAAAAAAAATAAAAATTCTGGTGAACACAGACAGAGTTTTCGAAATATTATATGTGCTCCAGAAACACGTGGATATGTTTTGTTTTGAGTGCTCTCGTGAACATCTCATTCCAGTCTAGAACTCCATATTCTGTGTTTTAGTCTAACGACTATAATTTTAGATACCACGGATTTTACCAGTTCACCAGACCAACGCTGTTGATTAAAGACCCAGAACTACTAAAACAAGTAATGGTTAAATATTTCGACCACTTCAAGGATCGCAGGAAGTTTTTGTCAGAAGACGTTGATCCACTATGGGGAAGAAATATGGTTGAACTCACAGGTATTTCATTATGAATCAAAATTCTTCGAAATTCGCTTCCGTTGTGTGCATATGTTGTTGTCAAATCGAATACGTTGTAAATCTTCAATATTCACTAACACTGACCTGAACTTAATCGTCAACAAATTTCGTTCGGTAATTCACAATAAGGACCTTATTTTTGATAACAAAAATCGACATCTTACATTCCAGTATCTGAAGTAGTGCAATGTGCTTCAAAAATCATGTTGTTCCCCAAAGAATTTTGGATAATTTGTTGAAACTTTACTGTTTCAACTTTCACAACGAGGCTCTTTGCTTTATAATTTGTAGTAAAATACCATTCACTATCAGAATAAAATTCCACATAGAGGGGTTCCCTTTTCCCGTTTTCTGAATAACAATAATTTTGTTGATATCGTTAGTCAGTCAGGCGGCTGCTGACTTGCAGCCAGCAAAAACCCCAGCAGCTTCCTGATGAGAAGTTTTGAAATTCAGTCTATGTAAAATAATAGACTCTAACTATTGTGGTTACTATTGATACAATAATTTTCATTCCAGGGGATAAATGGAGAAATTTGAGAGCCGCCACCACTCCAATATTCACCAGTGGTAAAATGAAGACATTTTTTCAAACAATATTGAATGTAACAGAAACATTTGTTGAGTTCTTCTCAGAAAAAGATGAAGCAGTGATCGAGCTCGATGTCAAAGAAGCCATGAACCACTATAGTAATGATATTATTGCATCTATTGCTTTTGGAGTAACTGTAGATTCAATGAGAAATCCAGACAATGAATTCTACCTGATGTCAAAAGAGGCTACAAATATTCATTCAACCCGTGCTAAAATTGCATTTTTTTCAACTTTACTGCTTCCTGACTATATCATGAAGGTAATTAAACATTTTTATGAGGTTCATTTCAAACATCTCGTTGATAACTGTCTCAATTCATTTCTGCAAAAGTTCACTTTTATATCAGTTTTATAAACTTTCTTTTCTCTGGAACATTTTATATGTATCATATCGATGTTATCATCTATGAACTTACAGTTTTGCCGGGGGATTGTATTATACAAAAAATCTCCCGATTAAATATGTATGGTGTTGGAGATGAAAACATACACTTTGAAAAATAAGAAAAGAAACATTCCATGTGTTTTCACCACTTGTGTTTGTGAATAACGTTATTGCAGTTTCGTCCTATAAGAACATCTTCAAACGAATACAATAAACTGGAAATAATTGATGTTATCCCTTATACAGTGCGGTTCATATGTATGGAATAAATTAATTTTTAGCGTTATTATGTACTATGTGAAAAAACCTGAAACAGGTCGATTTTCATTCTCAAATTGACAATTTACAGTATGAAAATATTATCCCCCTCCGGCACCCCTTCTGAATTATAAGCACCCCCTTGAAAATTTTAAATAGCAAAGGGGGTCGTGTGGCACTTTGTTGGAAAGGGATTTTAGTCCTCTATTCAGCAATATGAAGTTTTTTAAATTTAGTACAATCATAACGAATAAAATTGATTTTTAGGATGTAAAATTTTGAGAATGTCTCTAGGTATCACAAAACTTCACGTAGAATGAAAATGATAATTCCACATGATATTTAGAATGTATTTTTCTATGTACTTTACAATTGAATTGAATGTTCAAAATGACCACCATTAACTTCTTGACAATAACCAAGGCGATTTTGGAATTCGCATACAACATTTTGTATGACCTCGGGGGTTATTTTGTTAATTTCTTTCGTTTTCTAACTTTCAAATCAGCAATATTGTTTGGTCTATTGAAATATACTTTGAATTTCACACAACTCTATAAGAAGTAATCGAGAGGAGTCAAATCGGGGGATCTAGCCGTCTATTCGATCGTTCCACGTCTTCCAAGCCACCCATTGGGAAAGAGCTCGTTTGAATAATTTCTAACTGTACGTGCAAAATGCGGTGGAGCTTCGTCTTATTGCTAGTAAATCGTTCGATTCATCTCATTTGGATGATTAACATCAGGAAAATGTATTTGTAATGTAGGCACTAAAAAGTTGATCAAAAAATCTAGATAAACCTCACCATTAACAGTGCCCTCAAAAAAATAAGGGCCAATAATTTTATTGTTAATGATACCAGCCCAAACGTTAACTT
>WOGR01004015.1:0-15188 GCA_015342045.1 Leptinotarsa lineolata | reverse complement strand
GGAAAGGTAAAATCTGGTTCTATTCAAAACAGAAAGAATCCAATGTAGCGCCCATAAGAAAAAATAAAGTTGATGATGGTGGCTGGAAGACGAATCGTCGGATAGCAAATCTGAAAACACCATTATGTAGCAGGAAAAAGTGGCAATCTTTAATTGCCACTTCGAATTTATTTTTGAGTCCTCCGAAAAATAAAGCCAGAAAAAAATAAAAACCATTTTCGGAAACTTGTTTTTACGGATATCTCCAGATATACTCGGAATTTCAGAACTTTCTCAACGGAATATTGTTAGACAGGTAAATGAACAACTTTGCCCCAATTCAACCATCTTCGTATCTCTCATAGTTTTCAAGATCCCAATGGTGACGATCGAATTTGAAACGTCCTGTATAAATACTATTATTAATGTGTATGCTGTTTTTCAAAAATTAAAATATTTTCTGCATGTTAATTATTGTAGAAATCACTTGTATATTTAATTTTTGTCTTTTATGAATACCATAATTTGATCCGTCTTCTGTAGCTCCTAATTATCAAACATTAGAACTCAAATAATTTCTTTCTAGCGAAATCGTTCCGACCTATGACAGCAGCAACTTCGTGATGCACTCATTTTCGCAACTTCAGCGAAAATGTGACCCCGTCTACTCAAATCCTCTTCATTGTAATGGACTCAGCTGGCGTCTCAAGGTTTATCCCGAAGGTAAATGACTATTATCAAGTATAATTGATAATTAACGTTATATTTTCTAAAATTCAAAATTAATTTGAGATTAAAAATTTTTTTAAACAACTTGTAATATGTTCACGATAACTAAGAAAGTTTTTCTTAACAAGACCTCAATCACGAGAAAAGATTTTGGAAATATACTTGTTTGGAGTAAAAAAGTACAAGGGTTTATTGAGAAGTTGTCACTGTGGGAAGCTGCTATGAAAAAACCTGATTTGAGCGTTTTCCCCACATTGCTGAACATGTTGCAAGAAGTTGAGTGTGTGCAGCTTCCGCAAGAGCTTGCAACTTGTTTCATAAAATATCTGTCTACTCTACAGACAAAATTTAATGAATTTTTCTATGAAGACCTCCAGCCGTTTAATTGGGTTCAAAACCCATTTCAAGATCTGAACGAAATGAATTCGTTGAGTTTAGCAGATCAAGAAGAACTTATTGACCTTCAGTGCAATCAGTTATTAAAGTCAAGATTTGAAAAAGAAAAATCTTTGTCAGTTTTATGGATGAGTGGTAAAAACGAGCAGCCAAGACTTTATAAGCAAGCGATAAAAATGCTAGCTAGTACCATTTTCAACTATATATTTATGTGAAACAGGATTTTTTGCCTTCGCAGTCATTAAGTCAAAATATCTAGGAAGGCTTGATGTCTGTTAAGAACTAAGAGTTGCTTTATCAGAATCACTACCCAGTTTGAAAAACTTTGTGCAGATAAACAGTCCCATCCTTCACATTAAAAACTAACTTTGAAACCAACTTGTGTATCTTGATTGAATTTTGTATTAAGAGACAACGCCTAAAATGTATATTATTATAAAAAGGGCGCGAATTTATGGTGGCCGTGGACAACGATTATGTTCATAATCGTTGGGCAGTGAAGGGGGGCTCGGGTTGAAAAGTTTGAGAACCTCTGACTTACGTCATTACTCTGACATGTATCACCCTGTATAGTGAAGTATTTTTCATAACATTACATGCAAGGATTTTTCATCAATAAGATGAGTTCGTCAAAAAAACATTTACTCAATCCTTCACGTACATACTATATAAAGGGAAAAGCGGAATGTATGGAGCGAAATAAAATCGAAACCGCGGCGAGTTAGCAATTTAATATCGATGACGCCGCCTTCAAAACTTTCATATTGTTAGCTTATTGAAATGAGATGGAGTTTCGCGAATTTTTCAATCGACATTTTCGGAAGTAAAAACTCCGCATCTGCGGTATTAAATGAAGGAGCCATGGCTACATTGAAGTCGGCATGTGCACCAATTTAAACTTCTAAAATATGATGATTTGCTATTCAGTTGATTCAGAAAGAAAGTTCACAATAGAGAATTCGAAGTAGCTTTTGACGATCCAGTTTTACTTACCATGATTCACTGTTTCAAATAATGTAATTACTGAATAGTCCGGTCAATTTTGTCATTCGAAGCTACATAAATTTACAACGAGCTGAAAATTGGTAACATCGTTCAAAATATAATCATGAATGGAATTTAGAAGTTCCTCATCTTTCCCCTGTATGGAAATTTTTTTTGTCAAGGTCAAAGGACAAAAAAATGAGTTTTTTGCGATTTTCAGTGAGTTTTACCAGAAAAATACCTGAGATAAATAGTGTAGATCATAAAATTATTTATGAAAAATGTATGGTCTACAATTTCTGCCTGAGGTATTTTTATGATAAAACTTACCATTTTACTGAAAATCGCGAAAACTCATTTTTCATGACCTTTGACCTTGAATGAAACTTTTTCCATACAGAGGAAAGATGGGAAACTTTCAAATTTCAATCTTAAGCTTGTTGTGAATTTATGTAGCTCCATTCCTATTTTTTGATTCAATTTGACCGAACTAGAATGAAATAAGAGAAATAAAACGGTATCGACTTTTCTTGATTTCCCAAAGTAGTTTTATATTATTAATCAGAATTAACTGCACTATATCAGCTTTTTAGGTGATTCTTCAACATTATTCAAAAGTGCTCGGGAAGGATGTAAAAAATAATTTCGAATTATACTAAGACTTATACTACGATTCTGATTTTATTATGTGTACGGCCGACATTTTCAATTCAAATACTCAACAATACAGATATGGATGACACACAAGTGTGTTTCAAAAGTTGTTTCAAGTGTTTTTCGAAAGTTTTGTGCTTTTTTATGGGTCTACTTTAATCTGTGATATCTTAGTGAATAATTTTTGCAAATTGAAATTTTCAGTATAACTAGAATGCTTTCATTTCGAATCAGAAATACAAGAAATATATTCACTCTCAACTCCCATTTCTACCACAAAATTTCGAAAGTATTGATCTCTAGGGCTGGATGATAAGGAATATGAGGAATTTTTTGTAAAAATAGATTTTTAATAAATCGACTTCTCTAAGGATTTCTGAAAATATGATTCTCATATGAAATACGGGTATTATTCCATCATATTGTACACTGTACATCAAAATCTGAATATTACGGAAGCGCCAAAGGACATATTGAAATTTCGATATTGAACTCAAAGTTACGACTTCAAACTGAAGATATCCACTTTAATGTTGAAATTTCGATTTCACACCCGAAATTTCGAGATTGAAGTCATAACTTCAAAATTGAAGTCAAGTTTTCTAAGAAATGCATAATAAAAATATGTGGCCCATCTGCGGTTCCATGAGATATGAATAACATTCTCGTTACTTTTGTTGTGAGTCATCCCCCCAAAAAATAATGTCGGCCGCCGCTGGCCGTCGTAAATCAATTGTGACGTGGCCAAGATTGCGGGCAGCCCAGCCGGCGTTTCGCGGTTGTTCGATGTTCGCGTCGTTTCCATGGAATTCCGGTGCATTTTCTACCGACTTCGAGGAGCTTCGATTGCCATATATAAACGCTACCCACGTACACATTGGGATAGTGCAGTCAAGTAGTCAAGTTTAGCGGACAGTGCGGTACACAGCGATCTGATAAGGCGATTGACATTTGAATATCAGTTGAAGTTTTGATATTTGGTTGTATTAACAGTGAAATAAAGTTGAGCGTAGTCATTTATTGTGAAACTCACGGGGAAAACGTAACATCATGGACACAAAACTCTGACGCTGAAAAACACAACGACTCACTTGTTATCAAATCAGGCACAGAGCAGTCCGTCCTGAACTCCATGGTATCGTAACTGATACAGCCGATGACGAGATTTGTGAAACCGTTACTATCACAGTCAAAATTTTCGTCAACGCGCTTCACTCTTTTTGAACGGCTCGAATCTCCGACGAAGGCTGATTTCATGGAGTTGCGGAGGTAGAAGTCCGAATCGAAGTACCTGGTGTCAGAAACCTGGGCTAGTTTGTTGGTGTGAGGGTCCTGCTTGCTCTGGATCAAGTTCTGCACCTCAAATTTGCCCAGGTATGGACACGTACGGGTCTCTGGAGTAGTCGCTGAAATTGAGAGAAAAAAATTGAAAATTTCATATAATAATTTGCCGAATTCTTTGAAAAATGTTATCAAAATAAAATTCAACAAATATTTAAAAATAACTGGAAAATACTCATGTTATAAACCATTACATTATTATAAATATTTCATATTTTTATTACATTTTCATGAAACCAAATCATTTATATCCGAGTAACACTTCATTGTGAGATTTTCACTGAATAATTTACAAAATCTCAACACGTGTTTCACTATACAAAAGTCACAACACGTATTTTACTATAGCTTTCCCAGGAACACACCTGAGGAAGCTTTCGTGAAGTGAAACACGTGTTGCGGTTTAGTAAACTGTACAGTGAAACTCTCACAATGAAGTGTTACTTGAATAAGTTATCGATTTCCATCACATCACATATCTTGAGCGAACCTGTTAACCTTTCTCGGGACTGTTTAGGCTACCGGGGTCGCGCGGAGGAGGTCGAAAACAAACGGACTGCACGGCAACCGGCCCCAGCACCTGCACCGAAGGTTAACGCCTGAGAAAACAGGGTTACAGCCACAAGCAAAAATCATCAACCTGTTGTTGGTCCGCCTCCGCTCCCCACCCCTCCACCGGTGGATGGTGAGCGACCACCAAACAGCGGAAGACCTATGATTGGACCAACTAATTGCTTCTGGAAGCTCAGCGAGATGGTCAACCTTGCGGAGATCATCAGGGCGACTAAAGATCTGTGCAAGCTGATGGTGGGGGCCCGAACCCCCCTGGAAAAGTGAAATGCGTTCGTGATGTTTGCGGGCAGTATCCATGAATATATCTTCTAAATGCCTATAAAAGCATGCACGCTGAACGTGAATGGAATTAGCAACAAATACCCCAGTGTTGTTAATTTCATCCACACATACACAAGGTTGACATAATGTTTCTGTTCGAAACGAGGCTTCGACAGGAACATAAACTGAAGCTACGCGGTTTTGTCACCGTCCGGGTAGATCGCCCTGGCGCGGTGAGAGGCGGTGGAGTAGCTATCATCATTAGAAAAGGTATCGCACATATGCGTGGGTGTCAAGCTCGCTGATGGTACCTGCGTATTTGCGGTATATAACCGGCCAGATGGACACTTCGCTCCGCACGATTTGGACAATTTGCTGAGTGTTGGCAATAAGGTACTGGTTGTGGGAGACCTCAACGCCAGGAGGCGCGAGTGGAACTGCTATAATCAACCTAACGTTAACGGGAGGACGAGTTCCCGGATGAGCCGACCCACTATCCTTGGAATGGTTCATCGCCCACCACGATTGACCTTGTTCTTAACAAAAATGTCAGAGACCTGGGCGAACTACTCACAGTGGACGAGCTGAGCTCCGACCACTGTCCGGTTATTTGGCATCTCGTCAGTATGGGTAGTGTCCATCATCAACCTGAAGTCGATGATTTGCTCATACGAGAAAATAGGGCCATGAAAAATATGTTGTTTGTCATTCGCTCTAGCCTTGTTCGAAGAATGATGCCCCGAAAGGAATTCAATTTCCAGTTATGGAAAATCATCGATTTCAGGTTGATGATGGACGTCCTTGCACTGACGAGAGGCTAAATAGCTCGAAACCGGCCTGCAAGTGTGTCGTTCCAATAACTGGAACTGGATTCCGCAGTTGTATCGCCAGTAGCATATGCAGGAATTGCTTCTGTGGAGAATCCTACACTGACACCTGTCGGGGAGTAGTTGTTTTCTGATAGGTGTTGGTCCACTGTATAGGTGAGTTGAGACGAGCCTTAACGAATTGTTTTTTCAGATAATCTAAAATACAGATTCTACAGGACTGTTGCTCGTTATTTTCATTCTTCATTATTACTGATAAATTTCCTACTTAGAAATTATTCAGCTCTGAAGTTTAATGATTTTGCTGATTGCTATTTTTCATTTTATACAGTTCAATGAGTTTTATTTTATTTGTAAAAAAATACTTACTGACTAAAGTGAAGTACGGTAGAGAGTTTTTGTTGAAATATTGTTCGGCGCAAGCATCTTCCTTGCGGTTAGTGTGTGAGCCCATTTGAACTTCCATTATATGAGAATCTCTTCGATAGAGTGACATGCAGATGTATCCATTTTGACTGAAAGAAAAATAAAATAAATGATAAATAATAGTGATATGATGAAAAAAAATACGTTTCAAACTCATAACCATAACCACCAATACATTCAGAAAGTTCAAAAATTAGTATATTGAACAATTAGTTTTGAAAATGGTATTCTTTCCACGATTGTGTCGTATTTCATCCAGTAGTATGATTGTAATTGAAAAATATCACAGGCCAACTATGAAAAAACTTACTAGTCTGTTTTTTAGGGTGCTAAATCCAAATATGACACTTTTAAGCCGTATCACCTACCATTTTTTCACATTTGCACATCGATATATTAAATTTTTTGATTCATTACAGAATTTAACAGCTTTTATACAAAGTTTTATTACACAATAGTCACACTTATTCGTCTATACCTGTTGGCCATTCTGTACATATGAAAGAGACCTATGAAAATCTAGAAATAGTGTTGAATAAAATTGGCTATTCGGCTCATGGTTGGATGATATGTGGTGACTTGAAAGTAACATGAATGCTTCTTGCTCAGCAAGGCGGTTTTACCAAATTTCCATGTTTTTTGAGTGAATGGGTCAGTAGAGCAAGGGATCAACATTGGTGCAGAAAGAATTGGCCTGTGAGGGAGTCTTCAAAACCCGGCGAGAATAACATTCTCCGCAAAAACCTCCTAGATCCTAGAAACATTCTCTTACCACATCTACATATAAAGTTAGGCCTCATGAAACAGTCTGTAAAGGCATTGCCTAAAGATTAACCTTGTTTCAAGTTTCTCTGTCAAAAATTTACAAACCTTTCAGAGGCTAAACTTAAAGAAGACGTCTTTGTAGGACCCGATATTCGAAAAATGATGTTCGACGTAAACTTTAAAACCACAATGACCATACATGAGAAAGCAAGCAAGTTGTTACAAAATGCTTAGGAAATGCAAAAGACCCAGAATATCGTACATTATAGCTAACATGTTGAAGAATTTTAAGAAACTAGGATGTTTGATGAGTCTGAAAGTCCAATTCTTGAACAGTCATCTTGAGTACTTTCCGGAAAATTTGAGAGATGTTAGTAAGGAGCAGAGTGAGCGTTTTCACCAAGATATTGAATTGGTGTAAAAACGTTACCAGGGCCGCTGGAACATCAACATGATAGGGGACTACTGTTGGTCACTTCACCGTGAGGCTCAACAAGCGACTCATCGCAGGAAAAGCTACACAAGAAACTCCAAAGAAAACAGAGAATGAAAGTATAAACCAATTCCATCTGACTAGTGAAACCTACATCAGAACACTGTATCATTATTTCAAGTAATCTACTGTAAATAAAAACCATGATAGTAATTTAACATAGTGTCTCATTAATTTTACCATATACCGTACAGATTTTAAATTATGTAAAAAAAAGTCCATTTCTCAAAAACTATGGGTGATACAAAAAAACTAAGAACAGATTTGGATTCAGCACACAAAAATCTATAAAAATCAGCTATTAGAGTAATAAAAGTTTTTAAAAACATTTTTTTTTGGCCTGTGAATCGATCTAATCAATTTTATAAAGTCACGCGCGTTAAATCACCGTAAATTCAAAGAATTCCTGAATATGGCGACGTGGTTTTTAATATCGAAGTTCGTTTGCCTAGTAGAGGTGCAATGCTGAAAAGAGTATACAACTTGAAAAGCGAAATACAATTGGTCTTGGATATGAAGGGATATGCATTTTCTAATTTTGGTAATAAAGACTGGATGTGCGATTTTGGGTTTCTTATCGACATGACTCAGCATCTCAATGATCCTAATGTGGAACTTCAAGGCAAAGGACAGTTTATTCACAATTTGTATGATGAAATTCAGGGCTTTGAGCGCAACTTAAAATGGCGGAAACAACATATCTCGCAGAGTAATGTGTCTCAGTTTCCACATTTAGAAAAAAGAAACGTTAATTCTTCTCAGAAATACGTACAATATACAGACATTTTAATCAACGAATTTCAATTGCTATTCCAAATGTTCAAAGCTGAGACGACATCGGTTTCCATGAAAATGTTTTCCTCACCATTCAATATCGATATGGAGACAGTTCCCGAAGACTTTCAAGTGGAAGTAATTGACATGCAGAATAATACCGATTCGAAAAATGTATTTTTCTTAGTAAACCTGGAAAATTTCTATCAATCTTATGTGAAGCCTGAGAAATTTCCGCTTTTGAAGCAAAGCAAATGATGTCCCTGTTCGGAAGTACGTATGTTTGCGAACAATTTTCAACCATGAAATTAATCAAAAATGACCACCGATCAAGACTGAGTGATGTACTATTAGAGAGCTGCATACGTGTAGCTACCTCATCAATTCCGGCTAATATTGATCAGCTTGTATCGAAAAAACGGTGCCAAATTTCTCATTAAAAATTTCAATTGAATTTGTTTTTCTGTTTTTGTTGATTTTCATTTTGCAATAAAATTTGTATATGAAATCTTCATTCTTCTTTGAATTTTATATTATTTTATTCTAATGTTTATTATAAAGTTTTTCAAATTATTAATAAGTGTTACTTTATGTGCGGCCCGCCAAAATATTCAAAAATCCATATTGGCCCGTTGATTAAAAAGGTTGCTTACCTCTGTTTTAAAGTCATTTTTTGTGGAAGAGTCAATGCTTCTTCTTATCTTTTGGGTGTGTAACCTTCAGCAATCTATAAGATAAACAAATCTAAATCAGTAGAGAATCTACTAAACATTAATAAAGGAAAAACTGAAAAGTTCATTCCGAAAAGTAACTGCATAATATCGTTAATTCAGTTAGGTTTTGTTTTTTATTTGGAAGGTGCACGCCACTGGAAGTTGCATGATTACATTATGAGCGGCCCATAAAAGCTTGATGACTGCATGATAGTGTTTGACGTAATTACGTCAGATTTTTATTTCTTGGCTTGTTGCTTCCGAAATTATTTCATAAATTATCTTGAGAATGGTATTCAAACATAGTTGAAGTAATTTTATTTCCGAATGGAGGAAGAAGTCGATGATTAGCGGATACTTCAATAAAGGCAATACAAATGTTATTGAAACAATGTGTGTGTGTACTCTGAACTTTTCACTTTTTTATCAAGCAATTTATCTCTCAGAAATGGTGAGTTTCCCATGTTCTGGAAAAGCAGACCTATCCACAAATCAGGTGATAGGAGTAATGAAAGGAATTATAGGGGCATCAGTTTACCATCTGTTATTCGTAAAATATTTGATTGTTTCGTAACCAAACAGTTTTCTTGGCACTGGCTCAGTGCTTTTACCACCAGCAGCATGGTAAGCCTACAGTCACAAATTTGCTGACCTATAAGAAGGACATATTGGACGCGTTTGAAAAACGGTACCAAGTTTACTCAATCTATACTACTTGTGGTCATGGTAGTGTAGAGGTTAGCACATCCGCCTTTCAAGCGGAAACACATATAATATATTTTTGTTGCAGATATGTTTCAGATATTCATAAAAGGTTTTGCTATCCGAAGTTCATTGTAGAAAACGCTCAGAGCAATGGAAATGTGAAAAAATATGAATCGATACTTGAAAATGGAAAAAATAAATCTCAAAAAACTCTACGGTACATAGGAAAACCTGAAAGTTGGTATTGTGTTTTTATTCAAATCAGTCAACCAATTTCCAGGGCTGTAATTTGAAAGGGGGTAATTCACTCAATTATAATAAAATATTACCGAAACATCCCAAAATATAAAATCAAATTCAATTTCTCAGTAAGAAGTGAACGTCATCGATCCAAAAACTACAACAAAAAATACAGGTCCGTAATTAAAAATTCGAAGATGGGGGTGGCCCAAGTCAGATAACACCCTGCATAAAAGATTCATGGATACATTCTGATAGTCCATATCAAGTGCTAATAGCAAATTTATTCGCAGACAGATTTTCAATATGTCTGCGAATAAAGAAGATACAGGCAAAAGACTAATTTGGGATTTTCGGTTTTTCCTGTATATCTCCAGAACCAAAAGGTCTCATTGAATAGGTCTCTAAAATACGCACCTTTGCCACAATTTAACCGATACTCTATCTCTTATCGTTTACGAAATACCCATGTACAGAAACGAATTTGAATAGCCCTATATAATCACAAACAATTGAAGCCTGTTCTGGTGTTCCCCGGGATAGATACTGTGGACCATTACTTTTCAATATCTTTATCGAAACTGGAAAGGAAGAAGTTCTAAAATCGGTTTTGTAAGCCGTCCAGGAAAAATCGCAAAATGAAGCGTTACTCAAATATGTTATCATGACTTTTCATCAAGTATCGGCCATAATAAAAAGAATGTGTCACAAATATGACTGTCAACTTGTAGTTTTTATCTGTTCACCAAAGTTTCTAGTGTAATATCATGACTACATTTTATGCAAATAACCGTTATAGTTAGTTTATTCAATTCACAAAATACAATAAGCGCTTTGGTGAAGTTTTATAAAAATGCGTATTTTAATCAAATATTCTTACTGGTGATTTGGAAACATCATAATCTCATGATTAGTATGATCAAATTTGAATCATTCGAGAGTAAAAAGAAAGACAAAAATGATTTCTAAAATATTCTTTTGTAGAAATAATTACATACGTGAGCACTTTAGATTACATATGCTGTTTCAAAATCGGTTGGATTATATTATGCAGACCATTATTTTAAAAACACATTAATATCTTGTGTGATTGAAATGAAATATGTGAAAAACAAGAATTCACGAATGATACTCAAGAACGTGTCAGATACTTCATGTTTCGCGTAATTAAATTGTTTTTTGTTTGTTCGAAAACCTCTTCAAGAGTGGATTTTTCAATGAACACGAATATCACATCAATTGAAAACACCTTTCCACACTATAACTGTCGAAACTGTCTGCGATGTGAAGTGGTTTCAATATATCCATTATTCATTTTACGCTAGAGTCTTTAATTATACTATCAAAACGAATATCTGTCTTGGTTTCCCAAAAAATGAAATATAATCTTATACCTCACTTTGTGATGGTCTATACTTTTCCAGACGATCCTCTTGGGTAGCTCCTAGAAACTATTCTAGTACAACTTTTTCTTATGTCACCATAAGCATCACTCATTTTAGTTTCATAAAATGTTTGTTCCAATACTCTCATTATTTCAATCAGTAAGTTGCTGTGATTATTATAATTTTATATGATATATTATATTTTTTGAGCAAGTTATGCAATTTATCTCTATGTTTATTCGTTATTATTGAATCATTGGTTATTTATGGTCTTATACATATAGTTTAATTTTGGGTTTTGTTTACAAGGATTTTCCTATTAAATTCATTAGATTTTCACCATAATCATTAGTCAGAAATGCGAAAGTGATCAGTGATGAAAGAATCAAATATATAGAATTTCATATGAAATTAAGTACCTTCAAGATTGAAGTGGGTTTGTTGAGATACAAATTATAAGAGTTCATAATATTCAGGTAACATTTGTGTCGCTGTTGATAAAAATATTGACATTTATATTCTTTGAAACGTTTTCAGTCATTTTGTTATATCATAGAGATGGAGGTCTAGTCATTGAAGTTGAAGCATTGGAGTTGAATAGAAATAAATATAGAAAAAAAATAGAATGTATGTTTATCGATCTTGAAAAACATTTTTTCAGTAAGTTCTTTGAATTTCGAAAGAATTAAAAATCCAAAATGTTATTTCGTTTTCTGAGTGCTTCAAGAAAAAGTAAAAATTCAAATGTTTAAGTGGACCAGGCTTTTCAAGAGATTTGCAAATATTCAAGTTATTTCTCCGATTTTTGGAGAAATATGTGTTGCCTTTTTCTTTTTCACGTTTGTCCTATATTTTTCTGAAATGAGCATTTTGTAAAAATTAGATAAGATTCATAATTCTGTAATATAAGAAGAGCATTGGGAGCATACCATACTACCCCAGCAGAGTTTTCTATGTAACCATAAAGGAAAAATGAACGAACAACACTTTTTTGAATAATTGATCTCTCAGAAACACTTTTTCCATAAAACGAACGAGTATTTTTACAATCAAAAAATGTCTCATTTGAAACAAACTTCCTCAAAAATTCTTGGCTAAGATGCTAAGATTCATCTTTTTGGGAAAGAAAGGTTTTGGCTTTCTACTACTCCATCTTGATACAAAAAATGTGGAAATCTTCTAAAGAAAGGAAGAAAGCAATCAATTTGTGTCTGAAAGTTACTTCTTTGCATGATCTACACTTCTATGTATGGATTTACTTCTTTTAAAATTGATTGCTTCCTTCCTTTCTTCGGGAGATTCCCACATTTTTTGTATCAAGATGGAGTAGCAGAAAGTCAAAACCTTTCTTTTACAAAAATAATCACTCTTAAAAATTATAACCCTTTCAATTTATTATATTGATTTTCAGAGAAATTAATATACTGGTCACTTCTGATTTCCTGAGGGATTTTCTTCTCAAATTTTGTCTTCAGTCAGAAGTAGCTTGATACTAGCATTTTTTGTGTTGCAAAAATGATACATGAAGTATCAAATATCCCGAACATCCAAAACTAAAAATTAATGAAATTCAAACACTCGAGGGTAACATTTCCAAAAGCACAGGCCATAATTACAATTTGAAAGTTCCTCGGGAACAGCTCACGGTTCACGGAACTTCCACAAAGACTCCCCAAGATTAATGGCTAATGGCTGCGGTATATTGTAAGAAAGAGCACATTGAGATGTTAAGGGAGGGACCGGCCTGATTGATGATCTTGTAAGACATTTCTAGAGGTTCTCATGAAGCTTTCACGAAGGGGATACGGATTTTTTGCTAATGGCATACAACATTTCTCTGAAATATCACCTGAGCTTTCTTTGTGAGGTATTTAGGTCACCCCGAATGGATAATCGAATATTCAGGCAGAGAAGGACCGAGAATAAAATAACTACTTTTCTTATACTATTTAAAAAAATATATTAAGGACAATGAAATCCAAATATCCAGAGTAGAATTTTTTGAGCTTCGTCAATAAGGTGAATGAAAATATCGATTTTCGTTCGATAAGATTTTCATTAGCAAGTTTTATGTATTTTGAGTAGTGTTACTCAAACTTCTACAGTCTATACTAATATTATAAATGAAAAAGTTTGTGAGGATGAATAAATGTATGCATGTATGTATGTATGTTTGTGGCTCTTTCATGCCTAAACGACTGAACGGATTTGGATGACACTTTACATAAATACAGCTTACATCTACATCATAGTAACATAGAGACTAAAATTTACAAATGTCTTGTGTAATTTTGGTTATAACGATAAGCAATAAGTAAGTCGGCTGACAGCTATCTTGGCGCGTGCTGCCTATACCGTTGGAGTTATAGTATTTCCAATACCAATTGGAACAGCACAGAGAAGGAATTCCCGCCGCGACATAGGCGTCGGCATATTATTTTTCAGTGGTAGTTTTTCAGTTACTTATTCTTACAATCACAGCAATTGATCACCCCATGAAAAAGTTATCTCAACTGAATTTTTCCACCATGGGTAATTATGAAAAACTTCGAAATTTGAGGTAGTTGATTTCCGAGTCGAAAACTCTAAAATACAATGAAAACACAAATAATCACACCGAATTCTCGTCAAACATATATTTACAAAATAATAGAGGCCAACAAAATTGCTAGAAAAATCAAAATTCTTCTTCGCTATATTCGGATGAGGTGGAATCATCATCGGGTTGAATAACGTTCTCTCTTTCTAACAGAATAATCATACTCAAGTAATCTCAGGCTCAAAATTTCAACCTGTAGAAAAACATTCAGATATCAGGTTACCAATGCAATGTTTCTTATTCAACGTCAAACTCAATTTTTCTAACATATTCCTGATGTAAAATACGAATAGTATTCGCGATATCTTATAATATTTTCTACGCAATAATAAAATTTTTGGTGAAACTTATTTTACACTTTTTCCACGTTATTATAATATATTTAGATAGAGGATGGTGCATATCTCTTGAACTTATCTCTCATAAATGCAAACGACAGACACTTGTTTCTGTTTCAAAAAATTTCCAAATGCATAGAAAAAGTTAGCGTTCTTATTAGAAAAATTTTTAAAATTTTCGTTTGAACGATAAATGGATTACTATCTTTTGTTATCTATATATCTGTATTTCTTTTGATTATGAGTAGTAACTGTTTTGAAATTCTTACTTAAAAATTATAATTTTTGTGTAATTATTCAGAGTTGAACGTTTCTGTCGCTTTGATTTTTATTCAATTTCCCAAGATCAGACCACATTCAGTATTCTCTTATGAAAATGATAAATTGAATTTTCATTGTCATCATGAAACACGCATTCCGTGGCTGTTATATTCTAAAAATATTTTCCCTCGCATTCATATTCAATATTGTCGTAGAATAAATATTTGAATAATTCGTGATCTATATCACATCCTGACAAATATTTGATTTATAGGTGCAGGTAAAATGCTTCACAGTAATAAAAATAATACGTAAACGAGTACGTCGCGTCGTTATCTGATACACTGAAATTTCATATTGTGATTCAAATGATTTTCATTTCATTACATCATTGGAGTTTTCGAAGTGTATTTGGTTAATGAATCTCACATGAATTTTTAGTGTGACCTGATGATATTTGCATTGCAGTATAAAGTACTGTGAATTTTAATCTGTAATATTCGAAATGTACTATGCAAGAAATGCAATTTTATCTGTGTTGAATATGTTGAAAGGAATACGGGGGTTGCCTATTATATTTCGGAATTAGAGAACATAAACAAATATTAATCATTGAAAATCACTTTATTGTTTTTCAAATTATTCCCTATGAAGATCTATACACTTTTGCATGCGTTTGAACCAATTGTCGAAGCACTTTTGCCACTCTGATTGAGTTATCTCCAAAACATGCCTTCTGAATGCA
>WOGR01004014.1:0-15189 GCA_015342045.1 Leptinotarsa lineolata | reverse complement strand
TTTAATATTTGATAATCATAAACCCATTATTAACAATTTATATTATACATAAATATTAACATTTTACTAGGTACGTCCTTTCCCGAAACGAAACCCCCATGTTGAAAAGCCTGCTCAAACCCAATGAAACTAGAGATCACTTTGAGGCGTCTCCTGACTGCATGCTCATTTACAAACAGATATGTGAAAGATTGAAGGCAACCGGAGGGCTTGCTTTGATTTGTGATTATGGCCATTATGGAACAGGCACCGATACTTTTAGGGCCTTCAAGAAGCACAAACAGGTTGATCCGTTAGTTATGCCTGGAACTGCGGATTTGACTGCTGACGTAGATTTCAAAACTATTCGCGAGGTAATGAAATTGACAGTTGGAAATTGTAGTTTTTTTTTCGATAGTTCCGATCATTATGTTACCAATTGAAAAGGTGACATGATTTCTTTCAAGTAATCTTCTACTCGAAATATATGTCCATTTATTTCTAAAACAATCATTTTTGGATACAAAAAACTCCAAATTATTCACAAATATTCACTATCAGATCAGTTTGACTGATTTCTGTCTCAAAAGAGCATAATAATTATCACAAATATAATGAAATATAAAATGAAATCATTTGAATTGTAGTTACAAAAAATTATACATCAAAATGTAAAGGAGTATATTTATATGAAATTTTTGAATATTTAGTTGAAAACGTAACAAGTTTCTTCAAAGTCTATCTTTTACTGCAGCATTCAGCAGCCTTGTTTATCTTTGATATCCAAGGATTTGAGTTCTCTGTCGATCCCATAGATGGCGTCTTTGTAAGGGGAGATGTCATTGCCCATGTATTTAATTGAATATATCAAGGATTAGTTTGAAATATGTAATAAAAGTTTGGAATTTCTGAGATTAATTAATTCTATAAAGTTCTTTGACAACTCTTTGAATTCATCAAAGCCTTCAAAAATCAAGGAATATATACAGCTTTTTGATTTCGATTTCTCAACATGATAATGCCTTCCTAATTATTTTCCATAATTGAAACCTATGAATATGATATGGCTTGTAACCATTATTCAATTCAAAAATGAAAGCCATAGCCAAATAGACAGCTTATGCTTTAGAATTGTAAGCATGTCATAGTTCTGAACAGAAACACCAAAGTACCATAACATTCAAAATGAGGCTTTATTATACAATTAAAACGTGTTATCTTTGCACACAGTGAGAATAAAAATATCCTGACAAAAATGTCATGAAAATGGTACTTTTTTGTCAGAAAAATTATCACTTCAAGGATTAAAATTTTGTTTCAGCGCCACCCTCTACTTTTTTCAACATTGTCTTCAATTTTATTCATTAACTGATGTTTTTGTAGGTGGCAAATAAAGTGGAGGGTATTATAACGATGGGGCCTGCAAACCAAAGAGATTTTTTACTCAAGACCGGACTTGAATATCGTTTCAAGGCTCTCAAAGAACAAGTGAAAGATAAAAAACATCTGGAAAACCTCACGGAATGCTACAAAATATTGACGGACAAAGACAAAATGGGTGAAAGGTTCAAATTCTGCGCACTTTTCCCTGAAACCATGAGAAAAATTCTCGACAAGTGCCCTGTGGTAGGATTCAACCAGTTCATACCATAAAATATGGTGGTGTACTTTGCGGGAAATTTGTTCGCCCGTTAAACTGTGATAAAATGAAAAAACTGAATTGTGCGTCGAAATCTTTATTACTTTCTTCTACTGTATATGATACTTATAAAATACTTTTGTAAAAATAGTCGTATCAGGAGAAACTGTTCAGTTACAGATTCGTTGTTATAAAGTAATTTATTAAACTTATTTTATCTTTGTGCAAAATCCCAGTTCTACTACAGGGTTGGTATCTCCTGGCTTACTTTTATATCGAACCCTTGACAGGAACAATAAATAGACAATTTTGAAACAATTCATTTCACTGAGTAATGTTCTAGGACGTTTTTCCACTGTTATTATTCTGAATCTTCCTTCGACATATGCTTCTTTACCAAATTGTTCGTGGTAACCACCATTTTGCTGACCGTAAATAATTCTATTGGAACTTCTTTTATATAATCGTCGAAGTTATTCAATTGCGTAGTAGCTTTATAAGAAGGCTCCCTGCTTAAAATATTCAAGGCGCCACTTGAAACTGTTTCGTTGGAGTTGATAGATGCTGAAAAATGAAGAAAAGTACCAGAAATGACCACAGTTATCTCTGTTCATTCGATATAGGAAAATACGAAGGTATGTGATGGAATTGACCTATACTTGATGAAAATCCATAAGGTATTCGAGTAACACGTTATTATGAGATTTCCATTGGACAGTTTACAAAACCGCAACACGTGTTCCACTATACCAGCGGTTCTCAAACTTTTTTGTGAGGGAACCCTTTTGGAAAGCGAAACCCTACGATAGTCACTGCTTTGAAGAGTTATTCGTTTCCAACAGGTAGGTACTTATCGCTCCGAACACGATTGTCGCTTTTATAGTCCCAGCCTCGATCTCGAACATTCTCAAAAATAGTCGAGTCGGCGCCTTTGATAAAGAAAAAGCCAAAATAGAAATACAAAAATGCGGTGTAAACAATCTCGACCTTATGTTTTGAAGTAAGAGTCGAAAGTCGTCTGTTCACAACTATAGCGTCTAATCTCAGAGGCGGTTTTTATCAAAGGGACTGAGCGCTCACAAGTAGATATCGGCTGTGGCGGCATAGTTAAATTCTACGGTACGTTCACCCAAATGGCTTGCATCGGATTCTTTGGAGTAGCCGAACGCCGCCTTTCGGCAAGGCAGCGGTAGCTTTGTCTTGAGCGGTGGCCCGTATGTGCCGGCTTATACTGTGGTGGGAGGCGACTAAATTCGGCTGCGCCTCGAGAATCGTGATACGCCGCGTCAAAACGGTCGACCAGAGAGAATTGTTTTGAAAGATGCGAATCAAGTAGTACTCATGAATCAAAGTAAGTCACAACCGAGGACAATCAATATTAGTGTATCACAAGGATCTATCTTAGGTCCAGTTCTCCCAACGCAAAATAAATATTTATGTATGCTGATGACACAGATATACTGGACTGTAACACACGGAATGTGGTAGTAAGGGCGAATTTCACCGCATATGAATTTTATAAAAGTTGTCTTCTTATCTATGAATGTATCCAAAACTTTTTTCATGACATTTTAGACGCAGAATATCATGTTAGCCATTTGATAAACTGAAAAATTGACTTTTATTAAAGTTCTTGGAATTATTATGGACCATAAGATGACATGGGAAGAATACATCGATGCTCTTGTGCAAAAGTTGAGCACTGTGCTTTCTAATTAGGCAGCTACAAAGAACAGTATCTTTGGAAGTGTTGAAACTGGCCTATCGTCGACTTGTTCAGTCCCTATTAACATATGGTCTGATGTTTTTGGGCAATTCAGCTCATATCAATAAAATATTTCTTATGCAGAAGAAAATTATTGTCCATGGTGGGAGCTCACCCGAGGACTTCATGTAGACAGTTATTTTCACAGCTACAAATTCTGACACTGTCTTTACTTTATATATTGCAAATTACTATAAATATAAAGAAACAATATTATCAAATAGCTCCATTCACAAAAATTCATCGAGAAACTGTGAAAACTCACACCAACCCTTTTCCAGACAGTCGAATATTCAATAGTCTGTTGAGCATATTATTGAACGCTGCTACTTTATGTTGAAAGGGATGTCCGCATAAGATAGTTCGTGGAAAATTGCAAAATCATGTTGATTTTCAATTCAGTAATAGTCACGTCTAGAAAATTCATTGAATTCTTCACATTTCAGTGGTGAATTTAATTTTTGGGAGAATGGAATTTACAAATTCAACAAAGTTGTTTTGATTTGTTTCCGGGTTTTGCCGTGGTTTTCTTCATTGTACAGTAAAATGTTGCAGTTTTGTTAACTGTCCAGTGGAAATCTCACAATGAAGTGTTGAATCTAAAGTCAAAATTAAACAAAAGTATCGTTAAATTCTAACTTCAATCTCGGAATTTAGTTAAATTCTGACTTTGAATTCGGAATGTAGTGAACTTTATTTTTATTAAAATTTGATGCTCTTCTATACTCTTTAAAAAAATGTCTTGAATGAATTTTTGAAAGCCAGGAGTTTGCTATAGAATTTGAAACTTCCGCGGATTAAAAATACTTCAAAATTTAAATTATTTGAACTACTCACTTGTCGAGCTGTGATTATAAGTTCTCTCAAATCTGGGTAATTCTATAGCAGGTGGGTTTTTAGCTAGAGACCAATTCAACACGTTTTCAATCATTACATTCCTTTTATCTATTTCTTCTATTTCTTCTATATTACTGGGATCATCTCTCTGAGTAGCATTTTTATGAAGAACTGTTTGATTGTACATTCCTAAAAATATTTAATTTTCCATATTACGCAACTATCAACTGGTCAGCCAAATATGAAAATAGATACTTGGTTACAAAATTTATTCACAATTCTTGTAGTATTTTTCCAATAAACAGGAAAGTACCTTCAAATATCTCTTCAGTTCTTCTAGTCAGCGGAATAATAACAGTTTGTTCCCTTATTGTGGCAGCCGGTTCATAAATGTGGTGACCGAACTGTTCTATAGTACTTGTACCAGCTTGTCCCCCTATTTCCATAATTCCTATCTGAGTGGTTCTCACGTGATACGGAAAATTCTTATTTGCCATCGATGGCGTTGTTAAAATCTAGAAAGAAAAAACAGTTACATAGAAATAAGATACAGTTAATTTGTTTGAACTTTCCAAAAATGATAGATGTCCTCCAAAAGAAATGAATAAAAGTACAGCAAAAACAACAGACTCTCTAACCCATTTGTCTATATAGATATTTGCTGATAATATAAATGCTGGACCTGCTATAAACCAGATTGTCCCAAAAATATTGAAAGGATAATAAAAGTTTCCCTGAAAGTAAAGTCTTTAAATTCTTCAGTTGCATTTTCGAAACTCATACCTTTTCTGGATAATGTTTGAGGGTGAAAATAGTGGAGTAAATAAACATGCACCAGGCTATAATTCTCAGTACTATCAAACCATATCCTGCTGGTGATTCGTATAAATACAATACTTCCCCTGGATCGAAAACCTTGAAAAATTAATGGATAATGGAAAATTATCGGATAAAAGGAAATAGGTTCTCACTTTCGCTTCATAAATAAATATCGCTAAGTAAGTTACAGAATAAATACACATGAAAATTGTTAATTTTATGCTGGCAGGTAATGGGAGGCGACCTCTGGTTATAGTGAAACCTTTCGCCAAAAGTAACAACAGTAGAAGAAAACTTGTTTCGGATGCTCCCATCAACATCATACCTGGAAATACCAGTAAAATTTATAGATGGCACATTTCACTGTAACCGTTTCTATATTACCAAGCCTCTTTACTTTGACCGCTATAAATCCTGTCATGGCTAGTTTCAAATAGCAAGAGCTCACGAACAGTATTCCAAAAAGCTGCAGCACGACAGAGAGAACAAAAATTTTGTAAGTCGTGTGTAACAGTTGTCTCGACTTCAGTTCGATCGAGCATACTACTATTCCTAACATTAGAAAAGAGTAAGACACACCAAATGCCATCAGCACCGGTAGGATATCTGAAAAATAAACTGAGAAAATTTCTATGCAGACACTTTTGTTTACTCACAAAATTCGTCAGCTGAAAAATGTTCGTGCCAATAATCACCAGGTGCACCATTTGTCATCAAGATTTTATACTTTATGTCGATACCCTGAAATGAAGAGGTTGTACAATAAATACTCTCTAAATTAGTCATTTTTTCATTCTATCCCACTCCTGGCACCATTATATCTTGATGGTAATAAAACGTTTTGGTGACACTTTTTCCATTGTTACTAAACAAATTTGCACGTACCTTTGTCCCATCGCAATTACTAACTGCAATAAACCACCACCTTTCCCTTGAACTCCTAAATCTTCTGGAATTGTGACAGGTGATTATCCGATCTCGTCTTACATGATTAGTTCTTCTATGACTAGATTTTGGTACCGATCTCTTTTTTATCAAATGTGCCTCTGCCATTTCCAAAGACTAAAAAATTATAGATTTAACACAATTCATTTTCAATTGAAATACTTACAAATTGTGTAGTTGAATCGTCTTCAGATTCAAGACTGAACGCGATTTCTGTCGTTTCTTTCATCAATTCGTGTTCGTAGAAACTCGCAGAAGAATAAGAACTCGTTGTACTCATTGTAGAGGTGTCCATAACATTGTCTGAAGAGTAAAATTGAGATGAACTGTATTCTGTTGTACTTGCTTCTTCTACGGTACTTGATGCCAAAGTGTCCACTGTATGGAGCATAGCTGAAAGGAGTTTTTAAAATCCGAGTTCCTGATGACGGGTTTTTTTTAGACTTACTCGTTTCCGTTACAATCGTCCTATTGATTGGTGATAGTGTTGGAACCACAATGGTGTAAGTTTTGATTGTTGTACGGGGCTCTTTTGCAAAATAACAACCTGAGAGGTCCCTATAGACTTCTAAATATGCTGTGAGATTAACTATTTGATTCTGGCCTCTGTTCAAAACTGATTCTTTCTGTTCACAAGTCTAAAAATGAGTCTAATTATTTCTGTGAAATGTACAGTTTTCCTGATACCTTATTGGATTTATACACTGATGGCCATTGATCGTCCGTATCATAATATAACAGTAAATTTAGGTCACCTTGATCTTCGTTAAATTCAATTTCATATTCAAACTCCCCGTTCTCAGATAAAAAGCAGAATCTTGCCAAAAATGCCCAATTCTGAAAACGAAAATGCCCATATAAAAAAAATATCTCATGAATTCATTTTCTGTTTTGATCCTCTCATAATCTTCCCTTCAAATGCATTTCATCTATAGAACAGTTGAAAAATGTTTAATATTTTGTTTCGATAAACTCTTAACTTTGTATATGTGTAAATAACTCACTTCGCTTGTTTTCAATACTCCTTCAATATATTTGCCTTGAACGGTAAATCCGAACAGAAAAACCAACAATGTGACAAAGATATAACACATATTCTACTTATACTCAAATCACCATAAATAAAATATTTTCTTTGAAATACAAAACAAAATTGAAGGAAAATGAAAATCAATGCGGCCACGTAACTATGGAAACTTGAACAAAACATTTCCAACCCCTTTGTAGGTATCAGTTATTATTCTTTAGGGGTAACTTGAATGAATTCCATTCTGTAATAGAAACTTAGCTGAATTACCGATTTCATCAGTGTCTATGTTTTATCCATGACTAGCAGGTAGAAATGAAACGGCCGTCGAAAAAAGTATTGCCACAGTTCTGATTTGTCGAAATATTTTAGTTGGATTCTTTCTTTGAATTTATCCACCAATTCGTCGCTTATTTTAAGGTGTTTCCTGAATATAGTAAGAAAAAGATTTACTAACTGAATATCGAGAAACAACAACAAAGAAAAGTTTCAGTGTTAACCCGTTTCTCTGAACTAAACATATTCATCTATAAATCTTACTGTTTTATCAAGTTTAATCTTCCTCTTGAAGATGATCACTTGGTGATTGAAACACGTGTCGAGGTGTTAAAAATAACGATTTGGTGTTGGGATAAAACTTCAATAAGATTCATTACTACATCAAAGGTTCCACACAGTGCATCACAAGTATATTTATCTATGTTGTCGTAAGTTACTTGCAATTTGCAAGTAACTTACGACTCTGATCAGCTCATGCCATCAATCAGTACAGTCTCCCTCGTACGAGAATTTAATGAAAGTGTGGGTTTAGGTTTGAAATTATCACTAATAGAGGGTACGACAAGCAGTGGAACCTTCAAAAAATGAAATCTATTTTACCTACTAAAAATGGAAAATGAAAGTAAAACAAAATTACCAGGGTGGGGTTTTGTAATTTATAGTTTTTGAATAGGACTTCTGTAATTTTTTGTTTTATTAGTGCATAGGTGCAATTTGAGTATCAATGATATTTTCGTGTATGATATTTTCCATGTATTGTTTCAAATGAGTGCAAAAGATTTGTTATCGACTGAGAGTGACGAATTTGAGGTTAGCGAATATAATTTGTGACAGATCGCGATTCTTTTGGTTAACATTCGATTTTGTATAAATCGTGTAGTGATACCTGTAGTATACATGAAATTAGTGAATTCTGTATGAATCAATCTGCACGTTTCACGGATGAACAATGAAAAAGCTACCACATCTAATCGAAGTGTGACAAAAAGTAAATTTTGGGGAATTGAAAATCGGCAGCCATTTTATTTCCACAGCCCGTAATTTGTAAGTTTTTACCAATCATTATTCTTCATTAGTTTATACAGTGATTCTCAAATCATGAGAAATTAATTCAGGTACTTCTTGTTCTGATTTTGATGAGCTATTTGGCTCCTGTGGAAAACAATCAAATGACAATGTTTTATGGTATTGTGCAATTTTCCATAACAAAACTCTCAATTTGGTATATGTTTACTGAAAACTAACGATAACACTTTTCTTTCATACAGATTTAGTTACATACAAATGTGAAAAATTTATTTTTTTCAGTAGTTATATACTTTGATTTTATTCATCAATCCAAACTCTGCTGAATTTGTTGCTACTTCATATTAAAGTATTACTTGCTACTGTATTCCTTTACACTCTGTAAAATTGCAAGACTGAGCCAATGCTCAGTGATTTTATAGGTTTTACTGTATTTTTTCGATCAAATTAGAAAACGATTGTGTAGTCAGTAAATCTTATATGTGAATTTTGTTTTACAGTCATAAACATGTAATTTTCTCAAAGAAAATATGTTTGGTAATTTCACTTTTTTTTTTTGTAAAAGTACATGTTATACTGATGCCAAGCAAAATAATGTGGTTTTTCTATTGTGTAACTATATTATGTCATTGTCAATACAAATCTAAAATGAAGAGTCAATTGAATCAATGGCACAAATCAGTTAAATGAAAAAAAATAAAAGTAATGAAATGAAAAAATATGGAATACTTGACACCATTTTCAAACTCTTGAAAGGAAAAAATTTATCCAGTTTTTCAGTCTGTTATTATAATCAATTGCTACATTTGACTTGGCAGCCTTAATTCCTTTGAAAAAAGAATTGAAATATTCGTTTTCTTCTTCAACATTATAATTCAACAGGACAGAAATCATTTCAACCCACTTTTCAAAAGAAGCTGTCCAATGTACTGCTGAAATTTGCATAGAATATACAAATTTTGTTTTATTGTATTATAACACCTATTGTGTTCCAATGAGTTGAATTTTGTTACAACTTCTGAATATATGGTAAATTACCACTCCCTTACAAAGATGCAAGGGAAGTTGTCACGATCACTTTTTATTTATTTATTTATCTTTACAAAATATAGACAATATACAAAATGAGAATTAATATAAAAGATACTAATATATATGTCCCAAGGTGTCACAAATATAAAAAGATAATAATATATCACAGGTATAAGGTATCATAGAGTAGCCACTCCATCAAGAGATTTTTTAAAAATACATAAGCTCACACCAGTTATTCTTACACCATTTAAATTAGCTAGATTACCCAGTCTCAAAATATGTGATATGCTGCTACTGTAGCCATAATCAGTATGGTGATAGAGACTGCTGAAAAGTTCACAATTTCGTGTTGGTATTTTATGAAATCTAAAACTGATTTGTGCTAACAATTCTGGACATAATGTTATGCCATGAATTAATTCGAATGATGACGTTAAATCAGATTAATTTCGACTAGTTTTCAAGTTATTAATTGAAATATGCTCTAAGACCTGTGAATAATTGTATGAACCCTGGTGTTAGCTCATTTTATAGGCAATACATGTCAAAAACCTGTTTCGTACATGCTCAAGATGATGAATATGTATTTCTAAGAACAAAACCTAGTTTTTGAGAGCCATTGCTTACAGCTGAATTTATATGCTGAACAAATGTAAGTTTTTTATCAAATAATACTCCAAGGTCCTTAACAACCGATACTTTTTTAATTATCTTATTATCAATATGATAGTCATTTTGAATTATGGAATTTGCTGTACTTAAAGTAATACATTGGCATTTATCAGGATTTAACAACATACCATTTGATTCAGATTTTTGCAAGTAATTAAGATTTTTTTGTAGTTTGGTACAATCAGTTGGTTTTGTGATGTTTGTATATATTTTTAAATCATCGATATATACAACAGGGGACCTAATTGTGAACCCTGTGGAACTCCTGATGTAACAAGGATAGATTTGGAAACAAAATTCTTAATTTTAACTAACTGATATCTGTTGTAGAGATAGCTATTCAGCCAGTTTTTTAACCATGAAGGAAAGCCAGCGGCGCAGAATTAGCTGATGAATAAATTGTGGTTCCCTTTATCAAAAGCTTTACTGAATTCAGTATAAACCGAGTTGATTTGACTATGTTGTTCTAGTGCACTGACAATATCATTTTGATATAGTAATAAGTTAGTTACAGTTGATTTACTGCAGTTGATCTACAGTTTTTATTCAGGATTGGACAGATGAATCCAAATGTTGTCTCCCTGACCTGATGCTGATGAGATCAGGTCAGGGAGACCTGATCTCATCAGCCCTGCAATAACTCAATGCAGAATTATTCTCACTACATTATCCTGTTTTCAATATTTCTAGCTAGGTACTAATTTACGTCCACAGTCTGCTATTCTATAATTAGTTTCGGAAAACTTTAACAACATTTGACTTCTTTTCAATTTTGATTTCTATTTGAAATATAATTATTCCAATACATTCCAGTGAGATGTCAGCATAGCGGCTCTAATAGATGTGATGGCGCCTGTGCCCCGACCAGGCAGCCTGAGAGATCCAGATATAGCCGATCTGTTCTTTAAGGTCGACCCCGAGAAAATTTTTGAGGATTTACGAGAAATTGGCCATGGTAGCTTCGGGGCAGTCTACTATGCCAGATGCCTGGTATCCAGGGAAATCGTGGCCATCAAGAAGATGTCCTATCTGGGCAAACAGAGCATGGAGAAGTGGCAGGATATCGTGAAAGAAATAAGGTAACTTTGTTGGCTAATTTGTTTTTTTTTTGGTCAATTTTACACCCATAGATAGGCCATTGATTCGTCATCAGTTATGACCCTTTCAAGCAAATCTGGATCGCCGTTGACGTCATTCAACAATTTCTGAGTAATGCTCATGCGACGTTTTTTTTTGAATTTTTTGTATATGGTAAATTATCTACTCAAATGAATTATTTTGTTGATAGATGTGAAATGTGTTTCGAATTGTTCATTTATTTTTCAATTGTAGCTAAGATAATATCTTTTTCAACATATCGGAGATTGGTGTGACCCCTTGGACACTCCTTGTACGCCACTCAGTATATTTTTAACAATATTAATAGCAAACAATCGGTTATTATCCATTTTTTACTTTCGTTTCACAAATCTCTGCAGTATCTACAATTTGTGCTCTATATTATTTTAGAAAATACTTTTACAACTGTTTTCTAATATGTTCCAAATATATTTTAGATTTCTGAAACAATTGAACCATCCGAATACCATAGAATACAAGGGATGTTATTTGAGAGACAGCACAGCATGGTTGGTAATGGAATACTGCCTGGGCTCCGCCTCCGACATAATAGAAGTTCATAAGCGCCCTTTAAAAGAAGAAGAAATTGCCGCCATTTGTGACGGCGTCGTACACGGGCTGAGTTATTTACATGAACTAGGCAGAATTCATCGGTAATATAAATTTAACAATATGGAGACTATCAGAGCTTGGAAAAAGTATTTGGTACATAGATTGTTATTTTGAATTTTTGGAAATTTCAGAAAACTCTACAGCTGTAATTCAAACTTGCTCCTAGCTCTGATATCGAAATATCACTTGAAAAAAAGCATTATAATGTTTATTATTTTAGCGATGTGAAGGCAGGAAACATTTTATTGACAGAAAATGGCACTGTTAAACTTGCTGATTTCGGTAGTGCTTCCATTAAGTGTCCTGCAAATTCATTCGTTGGAACTCCTTATTGGATGGCTCCAGAGGTAAAGAATATTGATTTTTTTTAAGTCCGCATAAAAGAGAATCTTGAAATGATATTAAAGAAAATGTTCACCGAAAAGACATTTGAAATATTGTAGTTTTAATTTTGCCTGACCTCTGTTCTTATTCTTCTTTGATCCATCTGTTTCAACAGATAATTTGAATAATTTGAAAACAAGCTTTTTCACACCCCTTTTCAAATCTGGAAAAATAGTTTGGTATAGAACCATGGACCCATTGATATAAAGGACTCTATACCAACACTCTATGAATCTATTGGTGTGATTTTTCAATGGTTTCATAGATGATCAGCAAATCAACTAAATTGTATCTTCTATCTGACAAACTATAAATATTTAGAGGTTGTTTCAGAGTAATGAATGAGTTACAGTTCAATTTAAATAACGATCATTTTATTACTATAATCTCTAAACATAAACGAGATGAAACTTTTCATTAACGAGTAACCAAAACCAATTTCATGCATCGCCATGAAGATGACGACTACTCTACTACATTGTTGCCAAATCTGGCATAACTACCACAGTGGCGCCCTCTTACGTACCTATGTAAACCCACAATAAATATTAATTTACTTATATTCCAACACTGTCTTGAAGTGATTCCTTTAAAAGAGCCTTGGTAGAGAAATGCAAGTGGGCTCAATATATATGGAGACCTTTGACAGGATCAATCGCAACCCACTCCTTCTGAAACTTGAAACAATTAGGACTTGATGGTCTTCTCGTAAATTGTCTGAAAAGTTATTTATCCAACTCTAAACAATTTGTTGAGGCCCACGGAAATAGTCCAAGGAAGTATATGTTTCTCCAAAAGTTCCCCAAGGATCCCAATTGGGACCTTTATTTGACTTGTTCATAAATGAGTTACTCTTATTTGCCGATGTCCAGAAGCGAATCTCTGTCATTAGTAAGATACATTAATGTTTGTATATATAAAAACTGTTATTCTTAATGAATATTGTACTGTGTTGTACCATTTTGCTATTAATTTTTCTGACTAGTCGATATAATTTGTGTGATGTCAAAACGTTTTTTATTGCATTATGCAAATTCCTACACTGCTCTATTATATTCTATTTGTGTACTAATAATCATATAAATATGAATGCTATCAGATGTCATTTCCAAAAAAAATTTTTTGTAGGTCATTTTGGCAATGGATGAAGGTCAGTATGATGGGAAAGTGGATGTTTGGTCGTTGGGCATCACTTGTATCGAATTAGCCGAAAGAAAACCACCATATTTCAATATGAATGCGATGTCGGCTCTTTATCATATTGCTCAAAACGATTCGCCTTCTTTGTCTTCTCCAGAATGGACGGATGTCTTCAAACACTTCGTAGAAGCTTGTTTACAGGTGAGTTAAAGAACTTTTTTCTAGATCTTCTTGTGAGACAGACAAATGAACCAGCCTCAGTTGAGGCTGGTATTTCAACACAGTTCCTAGGATGAAATAATTCGATGTAATTTTTTAGAAACTCCCGGCGCAGCGTCCAAACTCTTCAAGACTACGAACTCATCAGTTTGTGACGAAGAATCGTTCGCCTAATGTTCTGATAGATTTGATACAACGTACCAAGGATGCAGTTAGAGATTTGGATAATTTAAATTATAGGAAGATGAAAAAGATATTGATGGTAGAAAACTTTGAGAACGAGAGCACCATTGGTAAGAAAAAATGTGTTGGGGTAATATCACTTGAATTTTATTGTACTCGCTGAAAAAGTCAGGGATGACTAGTTGCAAGTTATTCTGTCAAACAACTAAATTGGATTGACAATTCTTTCAGTTTGCATGACAAAATGTCATCTCTCCTTTGAAAGATGCAATCTATGTGATCAGAAGACTTGATCCACAAATATTCGTTGCCAATATTTGAATTCACTACACTACACTTCAATCAATATTTGTTTTCATTGAAGTTTAATTTCAGATGTTGATGATACTCCAGACGAGCACACAGGCGCTGATAGCTCGAAAAGTAATTCCGTTACCTCAGAACAAAGTGTTCATTCTGTTGGGGTGTCTGCCAGTAGTCAATCTAGTAGTACTAATAGTTTACCAGCAGGTAATCTTCGTCTGTTTTCGAGAACTATTGAAATTGCTTCCTATTCTAGATGTGTTATTGAATTTTTGTTGTTTTAGGTGGGGATGACAGGAGACATAGACCAATTAATCATCCAGCTGCAGCGGCAGTATCTGATCACGGAACGAATAATTTTGCTACTATCAGAACTACAAGTATCGTTACCAAGCAGCAGAAAGAGCACATGCAGGTAAGATTATAAGTTTGTTTTGTTTTAATGAGAATATTTGAAACGATTATAACAAATTTGTTTTATTTTAAAACATAGATTAATGTAATGAACAAAAAACAGCAGCAATAACAGTAAATATTTACTGTTATTGAGGTATATTGGAATATGTTTGAGGCTTTGTTCACGATATGGGGCTGTTATTAGTAAAAATATTTCTCTTGGATGAAGGTTTCATATTTCCAGACTTTATTTCGAAATACATATTTGTTTTCTAGTATTTTTTTTTGAGTTTGATTTTTTTTTGTAGTATTCCTGACAGAATGAATTGAAATACTAGTTTTGAGTTTATAGAGAATTTAAGTCTGATGAATAATTTGCTTAATATAAAGTTAATTGTTGGTTCCAAATATGGTACTTTATATATGCCATTATTTTGTTTTGTCAGGTTCGATTGTACCGGGTGATTCTCTAAGTTGGCTAACCCCTATAACTTTTTTATTATTGGAGATAGAAAAACGAAATTCGTGGGTTGTGTATTGTAGTTCAATTTACATTTTTTGACATATTCACTTGCTTTACCGTACTCCCGGTTTGACCGGAAATGACCACAACTTTTTAAATGGGACATCCTATATATTTTTATTTATTTAGATCGAAAATGACATTCTGAATCCAACAATACTTTATTTTTCAATATTTGACTGATTAAATCATTTTTATTCCAATTTTCATTTTTTGATCTAGAATGCCATGGATCGTGTAAATCGCTTCATTCTTGATCAAGTAACATGGGAAAACTACGACTGTGA
>WOGR01004013.1:0-15190 GCA_015342045.1 Leptinotarsa lineolata | reverse complement strand
TTTCAGGGATTTCAAATCATTTTATAAAATTTTAGACAATGGAAGTCCGAACTGCTGAAATTCACCACGAAACATTGTCATTCACCTTCAAACAAAATTAAATGGTTTCTCATCAGGGACTCTTTTTACACTCTTGACGAATAAACTTTGCCACCTGCATTATGTAGGTACATTTTCTTATACTTCATCATGTATCAGTTCAAAGTAAATTTTAGCACCCATTTTTATATGAATCAATTTTTAGATAGTTTTATCATGCTTGTGATATCAGTAACCTTGATTATATATTTTTTCTCATGTTTATAAACACTGTACCCTCTCGCTGTGTATGTTCATGTATTCTCACTTGCTACAAATGTTTTCAACATAAAGTTATCGAATAAGGTATCTATCTACTTTACAATTTTGATCTTTTCTTTACTTGGGTTTAAGTAAGGAATCTACTTGCACAAGATATGCTGGAATTAATGAAGACATGATTTTGTGGAAAAAACAATTTTTGCCTTCCTACTTCTTTTGAATTAACAGAAAATGTATAACCTTCCAGACAATTGAATGAATGAATAATTCTGGCAAAACAGATGGATTTCAGCAATCCAATAATATTACTCCTAGGTACACAAGCAACTCATGAATATGTTAATTATTGATATTTCATAAAAACAAGTTCAATATTGACAAAATCGTTTAGACTTTCGCGGCTGGGGTTTTCAGTGTCACTGTTTTCCGAGTTTAAAAGCCGTGGATTTTTGGAATTTCTTCCTGACGTTTCGCTGGCGCGAGCGGCTAGCTTCTTCAGAGGTTTAACGGAATAATACAGGATACTAATATGATATATAAAGTAGCAAGGTGAACAAACATAAACATCACATTACATTTTCGAAAAAATATTTCTTTTGTAAAAACATAATATATACACAATACTTAGATAAATTAAGAAGGATGAATAAATCGCAATATATAGATATGACAACGAACAGCATAAGTAAAAATATACTTAACACTAAATTGAACATGAAATTTCGATAAAAAAAGAAAGGAAATAATAAAGTATAAGGCATGACTGAGGTAAACATAGACTGACTTTGAGTATTATTCATTTAATAATGCACTTAGTATACTTCTCAGTTTCTTATTGATGAAGTCTTTCAGCCGTTTTTTGAACACATAAGTGCTTTTCAGATATTTGATTTATACTGGAATATAGTCATACCATTTTGGTGCAAGGTAAGCAAACGTTCTTTGTGTTGTAGTTTTAGTCATAAAAGGAAGTGTGTGATAGTTTCTATTTCGTGTGTTATAGTTATGAGTAGGAAGTTGGTTGGAGTGTTTTGAGTTATGATATTTGATGCTTGTGATGAAGAAGAAAACCTGTCTTGGGTCTAAGATCTGTGATTCAGAATAAAGTTGGTTGGAAAAATATCTGAGATATTTTGAGTATATTATCCTTAGGAGCTCATCTTCTCTGTATTACTTCTAGTTGGTTTATGAGCGTCCTCAGAGCTCCATCCCATGCCAAAATCCTGGAGCGTGAATGGCTTTCTACTAATGCATGGTATAGCGTAATCATCTTTGAGTTTTCTGAATTTGAATAAAATAGTTGTCAGTTTCTTTGATATATATGTTATGTGGAGATCCCATTTCATTCGATAGTCAATGATGATTCCAAAGTATTTGATTTTTTACAGGTTGTATAGTAAATTTTTCAGTAGCGCTTTCTATTTTCAATTTTTGGAAATCGAGTTGACCAGGAGAGCTACAGCTAAACGGTAAATGATAAGTCTTGTCTGTGTTGATTATAAGTAGTTTTTGCTCGAACCATGTTTTTGTGTTCAGTTTCATGTTTCAGTTTTTCCAAATTTCATTAGAGTCATGAAGTATAGCTATGTCATCATCGAATCCAATTATATTTCCGGAGTATTTCAATGAGAATAGTATATATTGAACAGTATAGGCCCTAGGACTGTGCCTTGTGGTATTCCATAGTCAATCGGATGGTGTCCTGGGTACACCATCAACATTCATATACTGAGTTCTATCATTTTATCAGCTCTCAAAGAGCTGCAAGCAGATTCCAGTGACCGCAAAAGAAGATGGTGACTAACATCCATAACAAGGACTGCTCTCATTGAGGGCTTCTGTTATCTTTGTTGTTGAAGCAATTATAGCGTCTTCAGTAAATGTCCTCTCTCTGAAGCAATATTGATGTTTTGATAAGATTTTGTATTTGTTAAAGAAAGAAATTGATATGTTTTTTATTATTTCTTCAAATATTTCCCAGAGGTGGGTTATTGAAGAAATGAGACGATAATTACTTATTTCTGGAGTATCTACTTTTTTATGTATGGGAATTATTACTGGGTTCTCAAAGACTGACGGAAATGTACCTTGCTCCATATATTTGTTTATGATATGCTTCAAAGGGCCAACAGTATGATTACATATACTTTTAATTGTTTCAACTCTGAGATTGTAAGTGCCTACTTATTTTTTATTTTTCAGTTTCCTATTATGATCTGGAGTTCAACTGAGTCTATTGGAGTGAAAACTAAGGAATTCGTCATGGTTTTTCGTCTCAAGACAAAACTTGGATCTTTTATGATTTTGTGGTCATTGAGGCCCTACCATAACTGAAAATTTGAAATTCGATTCGTTAGCTATATCTCTTCCGTCTGTCAGCACCCGTCCACTCTCCTCAATAATGGAAGCAACAGATTTGTGTATTTCTTCAGTTTTGATTGTTCTCTGAAAAGTAGCAAGTAGCAAGCATATGTAGAATTGGCTTTCTTCAGTTCAGAACTTCTTATATGTTCAGAGATTCTTGTTTGGAAATTTCTTGATGTCCTTTCTATAAAAACTTTTGTGCACGATCCACATATTGGTTTGTAGACCCCTGATTTGTTTTTGACTTTCAAACGACCAACAAGAATTCATTCACTCACCGCATTACTGAACTTGTTCTCATCAAATGTCAAAATATCAATAATTGATATATAGATGAATTTCTTGTTTTCATACGAGTTATGTTGTATTGTTATTGTTTTCTTAAGATCTACTTGTTTTTACCAGAATTATTAATTTTTCTGATTGAGTTTTGTAATTTCCTACTGTTATATAAAATACATTGCAGAATAGTTCGATATGCAACTAGAATCCAAAATTACTATCATCGAAACTGTTTCATCAAGGAACAAGTCAGTGTTCATAATTTTTCAAAATATTATCAAAGGCCTGCAAGAATTTTGCCACGATACCCTGAAGGACTGTTTCAAAATAGTCCTTAGAGGATATATTATGCACATCTCCGAAAGATATTACCAACCAATGTTCTGGAACGATATAATGGACATTATGAAGGGGTTTCTCATATGGAAGTTTTGATAGATAAGTTAGGAATGACTTCGATAGATACCTTTGTCCATTGCATTTCCTCAAGGCATCTATTTTGAAGATAGGTTGGACGTTCATCATATACCGTCAATATCTAAAATTGATGTGCGTTGAATATCTGTCGAATGTCCGTGTGTTGTCTGAATCTGAATTAGGTTATGTCCCGATGCAAATTTTTGAAAACTAATATTTCTTTATTTTTGTTACATTGATCAAGGAGTATCAACGGACTTCAGTCCAACACAAGCTGAATTTCCTCTCAAAATTTCCAATCAGAATGGAAATTTGTTTATAATACTTCCTGTTAAAAATATTTCTATTATTGGGAAATGAATTTTTTGGATTCTTATTTTCCCATGATGATACAAAAAATGTGGGAATCTTCCAAAAAAAGAAGGAAGCAATCAATTTCAAATGGACTTCCTCCAAACATAGATGTGTGGATGATGCAGGACGGTTTTCTCTTCCAGTTTGTGTCTAAAAGTCACTTCTTTGCATGATATACACATCTATGTGAAATACTTTTCTCAATATTGATTACTTCTTTCGTTCTCTGGAAGATTCCAACATTTTTTTATATCAAGATGGAGTAGTAGAAAGCCAAAAACTTCCTTTCACAGAATTCAATCACTCCCAAAGATATGACTCGTTTAATTCATTTCTATTAGTTGAATGCTCATAGTTTCTTTATTCGATTCACTCTTCACTGAAAAGTTCAAAATATAATTTGAAAATCAATTGAGCTGTGAAATCGATACGTTTTCAGATATTTTGTAGAATATATGTCAGTTATATCAGGTAATTTTTGAATTATATATGAAACCTACTTCATTCATGCCATACACAAGTCCTAATAGTATTGGAATATTTTCAATATCAGTAGAAGTTCAGTATTGTATGTTTCTGAAAACCATCTCTATAAAGTCCAAACAATGTACGAACTGATTGAAGATAATCCTGAACATGCGGGATCTTTCATACAGATGAAAAATCATATCATATCTTCTAAGGAATGCACTTTTTGTCATCATGTAGTGAAAGACCACACTCGAGTTCCAATGAAAGTCAATGTTTGATAAGAAATTATTAATTGATCGAATCCACATTTATTCAGTAACTTTCCAGTTGTTGATCTCCGTTTTTAGATTTTTTGAAAAATCTTTCAGTGTAAACACTGAAACAGTTTTCCTTAATGAAAAATACTCCTGAAGATGAAAATATCTGGTATCAATTGAATTGACCACCACCATATTTTTCTGATGGATACTGGAATGGTTTTCATCCTCTAGTCCCAAACTTGCTTTGCTTTCATTTTCTTTCGGGAATAACTTTTCTTGGGAAACATCAGAATTTATATTCTTGTAATGAATGATTGTGGCTAATGTATTCATATCGAAACGACAAATTGAAAAGGAATATTTCCATTACCCTCATCATATGACATATTCAACAAAAAATAAAGTTGTTAGGTTGTGGAAAATGGGCTGATCCTACTGTATATTATGAAATAGTTTCCAACTGGGTCTCAACATTAGTTCTACATCATGATATGTGATACAATAAACGAATTACAACTTATAAAAAAATAACATTTTTTTTCAACAAAATGAAATTAATAATAATAAGATTCTCAAATATACATAGAAAGGATGTGCAGTGCTAAATCGCAGAAAATTATCGCAGTATGATTTCTGCAAAAGTGAGAACATATTTTCTAATCTTTCACCCAAAATCAGCACTGTTAGACAATGGTAAGCATCTGGAGTATGTTCTCTATGAGATCTATAGAAAAAATCTGTTTTTTTGTTAACAAGCTGTCGCCCCTCTACGAACGATAACTCTCAAAAGTCCAAACTTGTGCGAGGTCTCACCTTTTAACGTTTGATTTCTGTATTTCAAAATCCGTCGTTGTGAGAGTAGAACACAAATATGTACTGTTCGTTGTTTGCTAATTTTCAGTATACTAAATAGTTCTGAGTCAAGGTCCAATCTGGTATTATTTGACTATATATTTACTGCAAACTAATATAATTTTCAACAAAATCAACTACGTGCTCGATGAATATTACACTCATTTTGTTTTGATTCATATTGATTTCTTATAGCAGATAATGGTTTCTCAAATTGTTGGCTTACGCAATGTGTCAAGTTCATTTTATATCTACAATATGGGGCAAAACCATGAAAAACAAGCATGACCTTTGTGATACATTACTTGTTCCCGTGAACCAAAAAGACAATGCAACTATCATTTAAGATTTCTTCATTGAAAAAAATATTACATTTCCGGAGTGTCTGATTATGTTCAAATTCTCTAAAAATATCATACTTTGCATGATATGAACAACTTTGTGCAGAGTTGAAATCAATTGCTTTCTTCCTTGCTTTGGACGATTCCCTTTTTTTTTGAATACAATTCAGGAAGTAGAGAGCCAGAAACTTTCCCAAAAATATTTTCTCCCACAAATATACTTCTTTGAATTCGTAATATTCCTGTTTACATATATTCTAAAAAATAGTTCTAGGAGTATCAAAAGAATCAGAACAGTCCGAACTTTTTTTCTATCGGAATTGTTAGAGATATTGGAGTTCAATATTTATGAAAACACTCGTCATTATACTTTTTTCAATTTTATTTCACAAAATTGGTGACATATATACAAAATCCATTATTTCTCGTCAGCATGTTCGTAATATCGTTGACGAGGTAATACGAGTATTCACTATATAGATAATACAGTATTATTGAATCAACTTCTTCATGTTATACATTCGTTCATACATATGATTCATCAAAGTATCTTCACAGTACCTTGAAGCTTAGTACTTGATATTGACACCAACTGAGTCATCATCGAGTTCAGCATTGAGACTTAACACACTTTCTGTTTGAGCCGCAATAAACCCATGAGGATTGCAGTAGAACGTTGGATACACTCACTCACTTTGGACTTATCTACCTGCATATTTCAAATAAGTTCCAAATTTCGTATGAAAAAAAATGATTTGTGTTCGAACCCACAAAAAATGTTGTTCGTTTTACAAAAAAGAGACGGAGAGGAAGACAGAGGGGAAGTGCTTGATTAAAAAATCAGAGCTATTCACGTGCAAAACCAAACACTATACTTGCATTCTCAATCCATCATATGAATAATATCGGTCACAAAACTATTTTCGTAATTGCTGATCTGGAATATGCAGAAAAGTCACAAGAGTGACAGTAATATGAATAAGAAATAATAAAAATCATCAAGAGGGCAGCAAGGGTATTTTAAATATTCGGATGCTGAATGGTGCCAATAATCGACAAGATAATTATTCAAAGATAACTCATTTCCATTAGAGAAGTGCAAGACTTCTTAGACATGATACAACTATAGAAACACCTCTAGTACTGCCTAAACATCTGGTAACTGATTCGTTCCATCTCAGAGTAAACGGTATTTGGTTTCTCTCATCTTGCTTCCTCCTCTAGAGAAAGAAGAGTTCCATGATAGAATATTCCAATATAGATAAGATAACTGTTAAAAACATCAATCGTGCTACGGAATTTGTGATTCATTTCATATCAGGTGAGTAATCCTTTACTACCGCTAGAAGATAAAGAGCACACACAATGGCAACCTGAAAATCAATGTTGATACCAATAACAACATATGGAAAACACCGAGACCCTGTCTTTCTGGTGTTTGACAATGGATCACTAGTAAATATGCAATCATGTTTTCACCTCTCAACAGTAATGTATGGGTAGGTATGTACAGCAACTACGACAAGTCTTCATGATGTCGTAACATCTTCATGGCTGATTCTGCACTGTGAATGTTTCCTTGGATACAAAGATTTGTTAACCATTCCGTATATATTTTCAACTTTCGAGGAACAGGTTTCCATTGATAGTGGGATATGTCTGAAGTACTTTTGGATCTTCAGAATTACGATAAAACACTAGTAGTAACATCCACGACATGCATCAGTTAAATTATAAATACTGAAATCCCCTTTCTCTGGATTAGGACATAACCGGCAATCAACTCTGTCATCCACCTGTTCTCTAAGGATACACTCTTTTTTCAGGTAATGAAGTCTTTTTCGATATCCTGGTGTTGGAGGAAATCCTGATTTTTGCTTCTGGTCCCTTTTTTTGCAAATGTCACTGCACACGGTAGTTCTGTAGCACTGGAACAAGTTGTGATTTTCAGTGTTCAACGGTATTTCTTTGCAGTTTGATACAAAGCAGCATGATTCACTATTTCTCCTCTCTCGAGATTTGACATTTGGTCTTATGACTATAATATTCTCGGGTATTTCTTTTTTTTCTGTTTGACAATAAGCTACGTCCAAGAAGATTACAAATAAGGTGATAGTAGCAACTCTGTAGAAGTATTCCTGGAACCAAAATAAGTTACTGAATAATAATAATATGATAAATTATGATAATGAAAGAGCTGTATGAAAAAAATTGTTCTCCAGTCATCTGCTACTATATACACTCCAAATTCTTATATTGACTATCTGATATGTACCATGTTTACCTATAAATGGAAATATATTGTATATTGCAGTTTTTCAGTTTTTGGCCTTGAAGAAAGTGTATGTATCATCCACGTTCAATTTTGTTTGCTCTACTAGGCATAATGAATGATGTGTTCGAATAAAATATATTTGAATGAGTCAGTTCCTCGAGATATACCGGACTAAGTTATTCATTTGTTTCTAATCAATTCAATACTTCGAAGTCAATACTTATGGCTTGAAGATGATCAGTGAAATATATCCACCCTAGTTTTTCAATTATTTCATATGATTAGAGTCGATGGTTTTTGACAGATCTGGGAAGGCATTATTCTAAGACAAATATATTTCTACTTTTTCTATCGCGGCAAACTACATCGGGCTAATTAGCTTGGGCGTGGAAATAGATAACCGGTTGCAATCGATTTGCAGGTTTCATTCCCCATAATGAATTCAATATCACCATGCTGATAATAGTAATAATAATTTATTGTTTCAACAACAACAAATAAACAAAAAGTAATATAAGTCTGAATATACATATTTTTCTTCAAAACGTAACCAAATGAGTCAGGGGCACCCAATGAGGACTCTAAAGCTGCGCATGGGTTTCCTAGACATTTAGTTACAGGATAACAGTATAGACAGTATATCAGTATAGATAGTATAACAGTATAGAGTATAACAGTCATCATTCAAGCTCTATAACTGCAGCTCTGTAACTGCAGTATTGTAATGAAATAATGAGGTAAAAAATAAAAATACAACCAACAGAATACGCATATGACGTGAATGAAGTAGAGCTGATAATACGGGTATAGGAGTATAACATGGAATATATAATGTAGTGAGTACAATGAAAAAAACTTAGAAACAGATTAAATAAGACAAAAAAATCAGAACATACAATACCTATCGTATTCATGCGAGTAACCTGAAATATATAAAATGACATTGTAAATAAAGTAATCATTATAAAATAGTTGACACAGATATGTAAGTAAAACTGAATCGATCACAATATATAAACACTTATATACTATTGAAATTTCAACCTGTGTTAAATATCCAGTGAAGAAATGATATTCAATGGCTCCTCAAACTTCTACGAGTGCGTGCATCATAAGTCTGTCACTCACTTGTGAGTAATTTTTTATGATGTCTTTGAATGAACTTGTCGACTATATATGATATATACAGTGTGTAAAAGCCAAAAGAAATGAATTCATCATTTCGATTACGGTTCGATTATAATTTGACATGCTTCAAAAAATGCTACTCCCACTTTCAACTCCCGTCGAATGACAGGTACAACGTCCATTTTTTTTAAATAGGAAGTATAAGCTTGTGATATATCGTTTGGAAGGTCTCTTTATTCTCTATTCAGAAGTGTTATCGCTTTTAAGTTTATTGCAACAATTAAGATAAAATAAATCAAAATCATGTGGTTACCAAAATTCGATAAAATACACTCAAAACTTATTGCAAAATACTCAAAACTTATTTTTTGTTGAGGTATTGATAATAAGAAAGTAAGCAAAAACCATAGCAATGTTCTTTTTAGATGGTATCCTTTGAAAAATGGTAAATAATTTTCGTGGCAACGTTAGTTTAAAATGCCTTCTCACCTTGTTTTGTATGTTACAACATTAGTTGTCAGTTTGAAGTTCGTTAACTTCAAGTCTGACAAATGGTTGGATTAACAGAAATTCTTAAAATAACAGTTTTACAAATGATTGGTTACGGAGATCAAACCCGAACACAATAGTAAGTAGCTCGCCCAATTCATGATAAATTTACCAATTTACCGCCCATATCTCAAGAAACAATAAGCAGAATAGAGGAGCAGTTTCGCGAGTTTGGTCATGTGGGGCAAACGAAAAAAAAAAGCTGCCAACACAATGAGTGGTGAACTCAAGAGTAGACAGGCATCCATTATATACAATATTAGCCATACATCGATAGTAACCATATTGAAAGACAATAAAATGCATCCCTATGAAATGAGCTCATGGAAGATGATTTTGATAGAAGTACCTATTTCTGTGGGCAAATTTTGGACATGTTGGATAACAACGTCATCCAATTAGAAGACGTTATGTTTTCTGATGAGTGTACTTTTTCTCTTAACAGTCATGCTAATCAGCAAAATTGCCGCTACTGGTCAACGGAAAATCCTCACTGGATGAAGAACACACGCAATGCCCTCAAAAAGTTGATGTTTGGGCAGGGTTTGTAGAAAATCATATCTTTGTTCCTTTTTTCCATTGAGGACATCTTGAATGGCGATAAATATTTGGCACTAGGTACTTCAAAATGATGTCATCTCAAGTCTAGCCAATTTATAACCTGATTCAAAAAATCCTCAATTTCCAGTGAATACGCTTCCGATTAGGTCGGTCACGTCTGATATATTAAATAATGTTAGAAAACAGTTTTATTTGAGATTGAGATGTTGCCAAGACGTTTTTGAGTGTATTTTATCGAATTTCGGTAAACACATGATTTTAATTTATTTTATCCTAATCAATGCAATAAACTTGAAAGCGATAACATTTTTGAATAGAGAATGAAAATACATTTCAAACGATATATCACAAACCTATACTTCCCATCCAAAAAATTGGGGGTTGTACCTGCCATTCAAAGGGGGTTGAAGGTAGGGGTGGCATTTTCACCTTGAAGAATGTCAAATTATAGTTAACATTCGATGTGTTTCCGAATTTTTTCAAATATATACAGTGACCGAAATGATGAATTTATTCCATTTGGCTTTTACACACTGAATAAGTTTTGTATATATCGGGTAATGAATTGAGTATTTTGCAGGTGAGATAAGGAAAGGATCTTTATCCTATCGATTTCTTGCAGGAGTTTTTTTGCACTTCACCTTTGGATTTGCTCCTTGTATCGTAAGTATGTTCTATTTTTTGTAGAATTCGCTTATTTTTCAAAAGTATAAAAAATGAGGTTATGTACATATGTTTATCTGACGTGGATCTAGCCTTCGTGTTTTTCAAAACAAAATCATTCGTGGGATACTTATTGGGTCTATTATATATTGTTTTCAATTCTCTTTTCTGAAGGACTTCTAATTTTTTCAGGTGTGTGGCAACTACTGATCCCCAGAAAAGAATACCATTCCTTAGTCGTGATTCCACTAGTGCATAGTATAGTATTTTGGGGTGAATTGTTTCTAATATTTTTCTGAAATATTCAAATCTATATAATAATGGTCTCAAAGATTTTGTGATCTTGTTTATATGAGTGCCCCATCGCATATATGCATCAATAGTTACTCCTAGAAATTTGAGTTCATTTTTAGCACGTATTTTGATGCTTTGAGAAACAGCTTTCAAATCTAGTGTTCGAAAATCGGGAAGGTTATTCTTATAAGTAAAAAGAGGCATAAGATCCTTTTCTTCCTAGTTGATGGTGAGCTTTTTATGTTGAAAGCAATCAAATATTTTGGTGAGATCTTCTTCAGCTTCTGTTTTCAGTTCGCTCTACGTTTTGCAACTATCGTCTCATCATTATAGCAACAAAGCCGAAGTTTGTGATGAAGCATTTATTGGGCTGCGTTATACCGATTGATATAGGCTGACGCCTCATAAACGGGACATGTCGAACGCAAATTCATACATTTCACCAGGCTCCGGATGGAAGGTTCTGCACCTGGTATCAAAAAGCCCTATATACATTACACAGTAGACCATACGAACGAGGAACACAGTAGACAAGGTCTCCATTATTTTCGAAAAAGTCACAAACTCCGCCAATCCTCTGCTGGCTTTGTTTCAGGCTTCTTGCTGAACGGAAGAACAAAGCCCCAGGAATTGATGGGATTGAGGCAGTTCTACTTTGTAACCTGCCGCGGAAATGTGACTTCCGCATTTATAAGTAAAGATGAATACAAGATATTAGAATAATTTTATATGATTCCATTAGAAAATTATTGAAAATGGCACTCAACCCATTAGAGCTCACTATTTTTTTATTCGCGAAAATTTTGTTTTATTATTTTTTCTCAATATTTTGAGCTTTCTGAACATCAAAAAATTGTAAAAAATCTAGCCTGTCATATGACAGATTTATAGCACGAATAATTCACGACTCACTGAGCATATAACACTATAGGTAGGTACTACGGTGAGTATTTTAGGTAAAAATATCTTTTATTCGAAAATTCAGAATACAAAAAATACAAAAAAATAATCAAAATACTATATTATTTGTGATATATTGCAAAACATTTGTCATGAAGTGAAATTTGACAAGTAGGACACCCCTTTATAGTTTTGTTTTTACAAACAACACCATTCTGCTCGATCTATTTATTACGTCATCATACACAACAACGGATTCTTCATCCGTTATGTTTCCAGTATCATTAGGTGGAGTAATGTACACATCATTTTGATTAGGATCATCATCAATATATATATTTCGATGTTATTTTGTTTTCAATTGTACTTAGCATTTTCACAAAAAATCGACAGCTCATAAACGGATATAGTTAGGTACATAGTACTTCAAATAAAATCATATTGATTTTTGAGCCCATTCAAAAGTATAACGAAATACAGGGTGCCCAACCAGCAAAATTTCATTATAATTTCATGGTGCTGCAACAGTTTTATTTTGTTGGTATTTTATAATTACTTCCAAAATGCTAATTGATTTTATTGGACGAGATGTGAACACAATACAGTTGTAGGCAATTGAAGTACTTTATAAATTTGTCATAGAAACGTTCATGAAATAAAATTTAAAAAATGTTATAAAATAGTAACGGAATCATCACAGAAAAATTTTAACAACTAACTTATAAAAGTAAATTGTTTTGTATTACTCTCCTGCGAGGTTTGTATGATCTTTTTAAAACTATTTCAAGCTTATTTTATAACTGCTTCCTGTAGCTTTGATGACATTCTTTTATTGGAATGATTCTGTATACAATTTTGTTTTCATTACCATATTGTAACTTCAATGACGTAGGTAAAAATATTTGATTTTTCTCTGTTGTTTTTTCAATTTGTAGGCAAAATTTATGAATACAAGTTACTGACTAATTTGACTTTTCAGTGATTCATATCACCCAGTAACTATTCTGGGCGAACTTTTCAGTTTGCCCTTTACTACACTTCAGCAGATTCTCTATTGATTTATTTCAGATTATGGAAGGTTATACATAAAAAAAACAGTGGAAAATAGAATTTTCATCAATTATGTTTTTAGATTTTGATAAACACTACAATGTGTCTTCTTACTGGATCCAAACGATGAAAAAAACCTAGTAAAAGGCCAAGATACCATTCAGTTTCAGAATAACAATGTAAACCATGGTTTCATGGTTTCCAAATCCAACCGTAAGTTGTTGTTATACACGTACTTGACAAGAATAAACAATTCCTCATTGAATACCTGCGAATGATGCTATCGGCACTTTTAATATTGAATTAAAACTCACTTCCCTGTTTTGGGTTCCAGCAGCTTCCGGTAAAGGGTATACGCTGACTCACGAGATAAACTGAAAATATTTCACCCGGTGATAACACAATCATTGTACACAGCGCACGGTGAAAACGGTTTTTTTTTTGTTCAAAATTGGCTTTATTCGTCAACTTAATCTCCATTAAGAGGGCCACTTTAACATTTCAATACCACTTTATGTATTGTATCGAAACCAATTATTAAGACCTTTCACCAATCAACAACATTTCAATGGAGAACGCTAAATTCTTGAAATATCCCAAAGTATATTTCAAAAATCCAGAATATGCTTTCACCAGCATCACACGAAAGGGAATACATAGTTTTTGGGAAAAAACTATCGTTAACATCCATAGTTCATTTTCATATTCTACATTTTATTATGTTTTGCGTTATATCTGAGTTTTTGAGTGAATTTTATCGAATTTCGTTGAAGAATCTTGAATCACAATTCACAATTGATGTGTTTCGGGATTTTTCTTCGCCTTCGCCAATCAAGACCAGGCTGAAACGGCCTTAGTCGACTTCATCGAATCCCGAGCACACAATTTTTATGCTGACAGAATTACCCGACTTCTGTTACATTGGCAAAAGTGCACTGATTCAAATGACGCTCATTTCCATCAAATTGAATGACTATGTACTATGATACTACAGTTTTTGAAAGACTCATAAAGACGGGCAAAACTTCTGAAACAACCTGTTAGTTTCTCAAACTTGCAATAATATCAAAATGTTTTCAATAAGTGTGTGCAAAAAATTCAAAAACACAAACCTCAAAATACATACAGTATTAGTATACATGTATCACCTTACACAGTCAATACAAATATTTATTCTAGTCAATAAAGTCTTACCATGATTGTGTGTTATTATAATGACATGAACACTTCAAAATAGATTTGTTAGGAATGTGACATTCATGTTCAAAATATGAAAGATAACGATTGTTTTCGTAAATAAACTACACATATTATTTTGAGAAACTACGCACACTGCATTATTGCATAAACAGTCAACAAGTTTACTGATTAGGTAACAAGCTTGGCTCATACCTCAGTGAAATTCATCAATTTGAGATATTTTCGCACAAAATATGATGATCATGCTACAATGTAGATTCTGATGATAATTATTTAAATGACCCACAAGTATAGAATTCACGAAATTTTCCACTTTATGTGAAAATTAATTTATATTCAGTTATCTTATAGATGTGTTTATCCACTCTAGTTTCGACTTCTGAGGGTTGTCGTTCGTGAGGAAGAGACAGCTGATTATTACTAGTTTATAGCCAACTCACGACTGTAACAAAGGCAGTTCGTCGTTAATTTTTGGTCCCTAAATTCAAAAATGATAGTAAAAATTTCCTAACACGTTGATTCTTGAGTTATGATTTTTTTCAAAAAAAAAAAAATTAATGAACACGACATTACAAATTTGCTTCTAGTCTGAAACAAGTTTAAAAGCCGTTCTGCTAAATAATGTTAACAAAAAACCCTGTATTCCTCTTGCACATGCAGTTGCTATGAGGGAAACACACGAAAGTATGTCACTTATTCTAAATGGAATGAGTTATAATACGTATGTGGCAAATATGTGGTGACCTAAAAGTCATAGGACTATTACTAGGTCTTCAGGGCGGATTTAAGAAGTTTTGCCTATGCCTATTCTTTGCCTAAGGAACAGTAGGGCAACACAGAGCCATTATCAAGTAAAAGATGGGCCTCCGAGAGATAAATATATTCCAGGTCAAGCTAACGTGAAGAATATACCTCTTGTTGATCCCAAA